>WAAE01000991.1:3427-25727 GCA_013400495.1 Nicator chloris
TGTGAGTAGTGTATTCTGAGGTTCTGAAGTTCTAGTGTATTCTTGTGAATCTTTTCCAACACTACAGCATAACTTTTTTCTGTGTGGTGTAGAGTACGTGTAAATAGCATTATGCATGTAAATTTCTGGCACAGGGCTCTCATGCAAGCTGCTCCACTGTTTAAAGTTGAACCAACAATACTACCACTTCTTTCTTATATGCAGTTTTGATTAAGTAAGGAGAGGAGAATTCTGTAAAGCAACATTTTCAATGTTGGAGTACATTCTGACAGCTGTGAGTGAGTGGAAATATGAAATCTAATCTTCCTTTTTTTTCCCCCTAAGTGTTATCCAAGAGGTTCCATTTATCACAGTAAAAAATGTACTAACTTGGCATACTTGATGGATGTTTAGAAGTTTTTGTTATATAGCAGCTTTCACTTAACAAGGTTCTTTTAAAATAAAAAGTCAGTAATTTACAATAAACTCACCTTTTCAGAGTATACTTTATTTAAAATTTTGAGTAAATCAATAGTTTGCCTTCCTTACTTTTTGTGAGAATGTAGATTATATTTACCCTCAATTTGCTGAAGAAAAAGTTCTGCCACTATGTAAATTTCTGTCTATATATTGATGTCATAGCCTGTAGAGAGAGATTATTTTCATTCATGGTTTTTAAAGAATGTAGAATTTAACTAAGAAATTATTTTCATAAATATGAGGTTCACAAAATAGACTCTTCGAGCTTGAATCAACTGCTGAAACACAGGTGTCTGACACCATCTCAGATATTTTTCCTTCCTGTGTCTAGGCAGAAGAGCACAAATCTCCAGGAATCCAGTGTAATATTTAAAACTCAGTCAGACATCATATATACCAGAATGTGGTTCAAGTATCAGTGCATGCCTGGGCAATCGAACTGTGTCACGAGTAATTTTATTCCTTTTATTTATACCCTTTGCAAATGTAAGACTCAAGATTACCTGCATTCTTGTACTCTAAGAGGAAGTCAGTTCTCTAGCCTTGCTAGATTAATTTAGCATTTTGGCACTTGGTGGTGACCTATTGTGATAGGCCAAAAGGTGACTTAAATGTTCCGGTTAAGTTCTCTTAAAACCACCAGCCCCCAAACTTTCTTCTTATAAAGCAAAACCCTCAAATACTGCTACTAGTGCTAGTTACATGCCTTTATTAATTTGGAACCATTTTAATTTTGCATTTGTACCATCAGAGTGTTCAAGATACTAGAAACCATTCTGCTGTGTTCCTCCATGCGGTTTCTGTTGTCTTTGACGTAGTTTGGAACTCAAATTATCTTTTATTGTTTTGTTTGTTACTGAGTTTTGTTTGATAGTTTTTTCTTTCATTGTTTTTTCTTTTTCATCTCTTCTGTATATGGAGATAAAACTTCGTATAAGGATTATTTTCACTCAGTTAACTAATGTGTCTGCAGGGACCATCTACACTTCTGCTGGTCCTGCAGTTGGTACTGTAGTAGTACCAACTACTGGAGTTGCTAGTTTGGCTCAAGCCAAACATTGTAGAGATAAGCATGTACTTGCAATTTTCTGTCTGTTTTTCTGGGAGTCTGGGAAATGCTATCTGAAAATGAAGAAGAGTAGCAGTATCATAGATTTGAAACACATGATTTATTTATTTCCTGCTTCTTAAAGAAAACACTGTAAATATAAATGCACAATTCAAAATCCTTGACTTAGTGTAGTAGAGAAGACATCTATGAATGATGAGAAATAAATTAGATACTCACATCCTGCAGTAACTACACCAGGGTAAATAAAGTGTAGGCATTAATTCTGCTACCAGTGAGCTTACGTAGCCTAGCAGATATGTGAAACAGGAGCTGAACACAGGCAGATAGATGCCTCAGCTGTGTGTTTAGTCTCCTCACTGTGTTTGCTACTTGAATGAGTAGAACTTACTCATATACAAGTAGTTAGAAATTATTAATCCTTGAAAGTCTTGAAAAGGGTCTTAAATGAACTGTCTAACTTACACTGGTTTAATTTTGCATAAAACTCACAACAAAACATACCACTATGCTTTAAAAAAAGGAGGAGAAATAATTTTCTGAAATGTTTTATAGCAAAAAAATTAAGACCTCACTGCTAGTGTGGTTGTATTCCGTTTTTAAGGTTTATCTTTCTGCCTGTAGTGTGAACAACCTTTATGTTGCTGCGAAAAAAGGTATAATCAATCACCTTGAAGGTGTCATCTTTTTCTGACTATGTGTAGAGTCACCTCTTAATTCAGATAAAATATCAGCACAAAAAAGCCACATTAAACTTTTACAGAAAGTGCACTTCCATATGGTTCATAGAAGACCTTGCATTCATCCTGAGAGTAAAAGAAGTTGCTTCATTCTTTTATAACTAATATAATCAAGTAAGTGCAGTTAAGACTGACTCTTTGTTTGTTCTCTGTATGTAGTATGTTCTCATATGTTGAACAACCTTATCAGATCTATTACTGTCTTTCAGATCTTAACAACAAAACCATCTGATCTCACCTTTGCCATGTAACATCCCATGTTCTTGGAATCAGAGGGAAAATTTTGACCTGAAATTTTGTATATTTTATATATTCATATGTACAAAAACATAGTTTGCCCTAGCAAGCTAGAACAGTGCTTGCTTCTAGAGGGTAGCTCAGTTTGAAATATCCAGTGAACACCTGAATGAAAAATAGATAATTTTTCTTGTTCTCATTGTGCTTATAGATGGATTTTCCAAATTATTCCAATGAAGTTACTTCAGTTACTTATGCTGACTATGTTAATATAGCTCAATAAATGCAGTGTTTCAGTGGCTTTTTGAAGGTTTGTTGAGAACAATCACAATATATAAGAAAGAGTCTGAGGTCTGCATATTTTGATGCATTACTATGAGTTGCCCTGGGATAAACCTATGATACATGTAGAGAAGAAATGTAAAATGTTTCCCAATCCTTTCCAGTGGATTGAGGAAGACTGTAAAAATTTACTCTTAAAGGGGAAGGTTACAATTAAGTAACCCCACAAAATCCCCTTCTCTATGTTCTTCTCCCCTTTTTATGCAGGTGATTACAGGGTGTTGATATACTGGGATCAGTGTGTCAGCCCTTAAGTTGTTATTTAGGATATAAGACGCTGTCTTATAGTCTAAGATTGTGAAATATTTTACTAAAAAAGTCCAGGTAGGTGGCATTTAGTATGTGTTGAATGTCTTTGAAACAGACTGTAAGTTAATACTTTGGCAGATGTGTCTAAAGTTTAAAATAATTCTAGTACTTTATTGTAAATCAGGTTACTTGTTGGTTTCTATGTTCTTAACATGTAGGAATGAAATATTTCAACTCAGATGATTTAAACTAGTTTTAATCCTAGAATTTAAAATTATGCTGTAATGTGAAACAATGTGCTGTGTGATGCTGATGTTCTGTGAGCCTTATTGGATAGCTGTTTGAGTGGGTAGTGGGGTTTGAGTGAGTCTACGTGCAATACATTCTGGCAAAATCTTCACAAAATTATTCATCGTTACATTTCTTTTTTGTGTGGATGAGATACATAAGTAGAGGTGACTTCAGGTTGTGTTGAAATTTTACTGAAGAGATTCCATGGACTTAGAAGCTGTAGAGAATTCTACCTTGGCCAGAAGTGAGTCTTATATCTCTTCTTACTTCATGTCTAATTCCCTTTAAGGTGTAAGTGTAGTTTCAAAGGAGTGATAAGAAGAGGATAAAGAAATAATGTGCTAGATCTTGCTGTGAATAGAGTGTTTTCATTCAGTCACATTGGACAAAAGAATAAAGAGTGGCTGTCAGGGTTACTATATTTTATACAAGTTTCATGATGGGTAAAGAAAAGAGACTCTTGTTTACTTCAGGGAGGCAATATCTTACCATAGCTAAAAAACCCCTCAAGAAGGACAGTATAACAAACACAGATAGCTGACCTAAAGTCTGCATATTATGTGTCTGTTGTATTTGTGATTATAAAGCAAACTACTTGTAGGTGGTTGAGTTACTAAAATGCTTTTGTCCTGAAAAAAGATGTTAAAGAAATACTAAGAGTGTTGTGATAAAGGTCAGATTTTTGAAAAAACACTGAATGTTTCTAAAATAAATGTTTGGTGACATTTTTATCAGATGTGGCATCAGGATGACAATAACAGAAAGTAAAAAAATGTAAGTGTTGAAATGGGATTGCCCTGCATGGACTTGTCTTGGGTTTAAACTGTTTGCCAAGCATTTCTTCACCAATTGTCCTAGTTTGACTATTTGCTCATCTATGCGAACATGACCAGGTAGAACAAAGGCAAAACAACCCCAAAACTTTTAAGTTACAAAGATAGTTTATTCACACACACACAAAGAGAAAAAAAAAAGAAAAAAACCACCTTGAAATGTCAAAAAAGCACCTTCCCTCCTTCCCAACAATCTAAACTCAATTCTCACACCCCCCCCACCAGAAAACCCTGGTCTCCTGGTGGCTTTTCATGTCTAATGTTCCAAACCCCCATAGCCTGCCCGCAAATGCTGCAGGGGGTCTATCTCTCAGCCTCTTGGGATACCATTTACAGTGCTTATCTAGCATTGAGTGAAGATTCTCCCAGTCCACACTGCAACCAGAACAGCACTTCCCAAAACTACTAAGAAATAGTCCATTTTCTTCCATGAAATCTTCTTTCTCTTGCTGTCTCTCTCTCTTCAGCAGTATCTCTCTGAAGGAAGGGAAAGGGTTAACATCTTGTCTCAGTTCTTCCGCAGTAATCCACGTTGTCACATCTCAAAGCTGTGGCTGCACTGGGACCAGGGGCGTGGTCCTGCCCATTCTGCTGGCTGGGGGCCCCTGGGACCCCTTCCAGGCTTCCCACACCTCCCTTCTTCCCTCTTCCCCCCCCTCGGCAGCAGGAAGAGGAGGAAGAAAAGGGAGGGGCTCCCTGCCACCACCTGGCCGGCCCCACCACCCCCTCCGCCAAATGGAGTGGGTGGCCAATGAGCCAAATCCACCCGGGCTCACCCCAGGCTCCGCCGCTGGCCCATGGGGTCGGGCCAGGCCCCCCTTTTCGTAGCCTCTTTCCCTCCCTTTTTCCCCCCTTCTCGGGGGAAAGAGAGAGGAAGGCTGCGAGGGCCCGGCCCCTTCCCAGGCTGCCCATGGGCCCACAGATGGCTGTCACATTACCTGCAGGCGACCAGAGACGGAAAGAGAACTTACTTCCTGAAACCCTCAATTTAACCCTTTTGATGTGGGCCTGTGGGTGTGTTCACTCAGATGTAACTTCCTAAGAGACAACTTCCTTGTTCAAACTATCACAGGAATATAGCTACAAAAAGATAATAATGATGTTAAAGCTATTACATGCTAGAGTTTGATTGGAGTAAGAGTATGATCAGTCTCATTTTGCTTGATGTGATTACAGGCATTCATGGTTTGAGTTGACTTAGTGTTACACTGGTTTAACTGAAAGCTGACTTGGTCAAGTAATGTTGTGAACAAAATACACAGGATTTTATTTTCAGACGTTTATTCAAATGCAGGTAAATTATGGGTTTGGCTAAATTTCAGATTTTGAGATAGGGAGTATACCCTTCACTTACGATAGAGAAGCTGTGAATAAAGATGAGACCAATAGTAAGCTACATCATAGGACTAGATCTGTATAGTAGCAACTATCTCCAACTCAATTTCAGACAATCCTCTATGCCAAAACAGAGGAAGAGTGTGTGTGGAAAAGATGCAGGACCTATGAAAGAGGGAGCAAGAAGAAGCAGTGAAGAAAACAGACATGGGTTCCTGAGGCACTGAAAGTGTGGTCTTGAGAAAAGTGAGACATCTAAAGGACTGAGGGATGTGCACATAGAATTTCTGTGCTTGCTATTTCAGTGCTTTTTCTGTTTGATCACGGTTGTCGATAGAGGATAAATATTTTTTGCCTGTGTCCTGACAGATTGGTCTCAAAGAGATGCTTGCCTGCATCATGGATTTAGTTTCCCATAAGGAGTGGTATCAAGTGTTGTTTAATACCCTGAACAAGAATAAGTAGGGTGTTAAAAGTGAAATAGTTAAATTTATGCAAAATCAGAAGGGTTTTGTTGAATTTTTCTTTTAATTTTAGACTGGACTTCAGTACAATAACCAGATATTGGACTTTCCTCTTAATGCAGAAATGTTATGAGAGTTTGAGGTGGTTGTGCCTTTAAAATCCGACTGTCTTGGTCCAAATCTGGAGAGGTAAAATTTTGAGGTTTTCTCTAAAGCAGTAGCAGACACATTTAAAATCAAATTTTCATAGAGTTTGGTTAGAAAGGAAGAAGTTAGAATTAAGTTGTCATTAAAGTGCTTGTTGTTAGTAAAGGTTTGTATTCTGCATCATTACAGAGTGTAATTGCGGATGCCTTAATAGAACAGTGGTTGGTTATGGGCCCTTGTATATTCTTCTTGCTATTCACAACTACTTGATCTCCACACATTTACACCCTATAATCCTTGTTAAACTTACGTCAAATTCTGGACACGGAAGTTTGTTTTCCGATTATATCCTACACAATCCTGCAGGATTTGAAGGTAGGAATTAGGGACTCAGCAGAGGTATGTTTACAGGGCTTTTCTTCTCATAATTCTCTTTGCAGTAGAGGTTAAAAATTGTATGTATTTTACTTGTCACTATTTAAAGTTTGTATTATATTTATATTATAGTTTATATTATAAAAAATGTTTAAAGAGCATTCTAATTGAATTCTTCCTTATAAAAGTTTTCTTTACAAATCATTGTTTTATTTGTAATTGTTGTAAAACAGTTCTCTTACCATCTGTTTAAAAAACAGAAATGCCGTATTAATGTAAAAATGTTTCATGTGTTTATAGATAGAACAGTCATCAGCAACTCCTTGTATATGGCTCAACTGAATGGCTGATAGTATTTTTGAAACAGGACAGTTTCATAGTTTTTCTGTTTATGATCGCTAAGTCCTGAATGTCCTGTAAAACAAACCAAACCAAGCAGTTGAGAGCATCTCATAAGAGACGATATCGCTGGTGTCTTTTTACGAAATTATTTGAATATTTGAATTCCCCCTGCCTCCTGCTTGCAAAGTGATCAGAAAGATTTAGCACTAGTGAGTAAATATAAATAAAGAGGTGATGCACAATCTTAATTTAGAGGATTTCAGTAAGGCATCTTTACATACAGTATTTGCAATATTAGCAGCATGCTGAGCAGGTAGATGGTTTGCCTTGCCATATTTGTGCCCTTTCCCTCATGTACTGTGTTTTGATTACAACAAAAACACGTTCTACAAGACTCAAAAGGTGGAAGCTTGTTAGCAGTATTTATCAGATTCTGATGGCCAAATCATTGAAAGGAAGAACCTACGAAAAGTTTTCTAATCTTTACCACTGTAGATCTTTGGCATCTGAAATACAGCACTTCCCCATGTATTGCAGGAGGAAAACAGATTGACAAACTTTTAACCAGTTAGCCGTTACTGCTGTGGAATATATATCACATGCATATATATCAAAAATTATATATATGTAAAATAATATATGTATTCAATATAATATCATCTCAATATTTATTTCTTAAGTTTAAATCCATGTCAGAGATATACCAAGGTACACATTTTAGATATAAATCTTAAATCAATCTTCACTTTTTCTTCATTGTTATAGGATCTTCTGCCCAGAATAGATTAAACTCTGTCACGTAGCTCTGGTGGCTGTAGCTGAAAGATCCTTGCAGTCTTTTTTTAATGGTGTTGGCAAGTTTTGTTGCTTGCAACATAGTCTGTCAGACTTTTTTAAAAAAGCTGCCCCTCAGTCTTATAAAGGCTGAAGTTATTTACTCTGATACTCAGAATTATGATGTCCTTGTTTAATTGTGAGGTTTTGATTCAGAGGGCATTTTAGAATAAGAAAACTCTGAAACGTTGTCATGCTTGTGAATTTCATGGTTTTGTGAGGGGTAGGATATGGAAACAAATTTAAGAAATCTGTTCTTGCAGCACATAAATGAAATGCTAACTTTGTAGTGCAATAAGGATTTTTTATTTTTTATTTTTTGAGCTACCTTGATAGAAATGTATTTTGACAAGATTCTACAGCTAACCAAGTTTTTCTGTTTCTGACTTTTGAAAGGTGCTGAGCACATTCATGCTCTATTGACAGTATCCATCTCTAAAAAGCAAATTATATTTAATTTCAAACAGAATTTTAGTGTTAGTAATTACTACCAATGGGTCCTGGTAGTCTCTTGCAGAGATCTTCTGTGTTTTTCTGACTCTGCAACTTGTGTAAGAACTGCTACTTGTGTTTTTGTAGGCAGATTCATATTTTCTGTGAGCCAGATATTCTGCCATGTACTCATCAAGTACTTGTCTTGCGAGTGGAGAGAGTTGATGACTTGAATAGAACTGTTCAAATGCTTGTGGGTCTGCACAATCAAATGGACAGTGATAGTGTATGAACTTTATATAGAAGACGTCTAGAGACTGAAGTGGCTTTTTCTTACCCTGACTTTGTTGCTACACTCCATTATGTAACCTAATCAATACTTTGTTCCATAAAAATGATGTGTCTAGCACATAATGGTTAATTTAGAATAATGTGGAATTTTTAGTGACTGCTATGCTGCTTATAAAATTGTTACAAAACAGTTTGACTTGGAAAAGCTTTGAATCCAAAGAGGATAAATTTAATGCGAATGCCGTTAATTAAATTTGCTTAATTTAAATAATGTAATTTGTATTGATTATACTTCTGCAGTTCATTTGGATTTTCGTTTTTAATTAAGATTCAGTAATCTTGTTTTACCTTCCAGAGCTATTCATAAAATGACTGTGAATAAAAGGCATGTTAATTAGGTTAACACTCATATACATTTATTAAACCAAAAGCATGTAATAATCTTTCCCCCATGAAGGTATCGTATGGAGAGGAATATTTATTAGAAGGACAACAATGCAATTTTACTTGAATTTATCTTTTTTCCACTTAGCAAGTCTAACCTGATTAGCCTTCATATAGTCCTAAAACAATATGAGTATTTTTTTTTGCTCCACTTGCCTCAGAAGCTGCCAACACTACCTTCGGAAGCTGGTGGGATGGTTACTAAAGTGCAGCAGGACCCTGTAACTTCCTTGGGCATCCTGTAATTTGCTGTGGCCCTTCTCCCTATTAGCTAGTGCCTGTGCAGCACTGAAACACAGTCTCAAACTTGAATGCTCACATCATAATATTCTGGCAAGGGAGTTACCCACTGATAGAACTGCTTATGTCGAGAGCAATCCAGAGTGAAAGGCTGGCTGTATTAACTGAGGCCGTAAATGTTGTGCTAGGATTTATTGCTATTACTTCATTTTTCCCCCTCACTTTCTTAGGACTATTAGCAGTTTGAAAAGAGTTTAACTTTGAGTCATGGTGGGTGACATACTTGCATTTTCTTTTGAGTGTGCATGTAAGTCTATGCAAATTCTTGTGCAGACAAAAACTTTCTAAGTGGTAGCCTTAAATACCAGGTTTTGAACTTTAACATTTAGTTTACCTGGATTCATTCAGAAAGATTGATATGATGTTGACTCACTAAGTAGACGTCGTTTTTGTTCGAAATAAGTATTTCAGCTACTGGTAACGCAGTGGTACCAAGTAAATTCTGTCACATAATCTGTCATAAGGGAAGACCTTCTCCCTCTCTACTACTGCCTGAAAGAACCTGAAAGTGAGGTGGGGGTTGGACTTTTCTCGGAGTCACAGGTGATAGGACAAGAGGAAATAGTCTCATGTTGCAACAGGGGAGGTTTAGATAAGGTGTTAGGACATATTTCCTCGTGGGAAGGTTTATCAGGCATTGGCCAGGCTTCCCAGGGATCTTGGCAATGCTGAGTTAATGCTTGGACTTGATTATTCTAAAGGCTTTTTCAAAAGTAAATAATTCTATACCAGACCAACTGCTTTAAAACCAGTAAACTAATTAGACTCAAGTGTTACAGCTGGGATCAAAATTATATGGGATTTTGACAAACTAGGCAGAGATCTCCAGCAGTTTGTGTCCCGAGGTGCTTTCTAGGCTCTCATTTCATCATTGTATCTCCTCAGAGTTCCTTTGTGATTGGATTATTGGTACATTTTGTTGTTCTTCATGACAAAATCATAGCAGTAAGCAAGTCTGGGCATTTTTCCATGAGTTCTTTCTGCAGGTATGACTATTCCTGCCTGTTTTCTTGAGTTGTAAAGATACTTGATAGTAAAATAATCTTGCTTTCCAAATTTTGTTCAGTGCCTTTGTATGTGGGCCCAGATTTGTGTGTTTGCCTAGCCTGTGGTTATGCTTGCCTTTCAAGTTTATGTGTAACTAAGCATTTTCAAAGTTATTAAAAATGATTTTATGTTAAAGCATTTTGAAGCAGCATAGTTGCCTATTTACCATGTTTATTCATCTCTTACTTCCCTAAGATAATGCACAGTGGGTCTCCCTGTCATTAGTGTAAACTGCTAGTTGTACTTATTTGTTATTCTTGAGCGTCCTGCTAACCAAGATGATAGAGCAAGAAGTAAAGTACAAAAATATGTGTTTAAAGTATTATATAGATGCACTATTTGCAATTTGGAAATATTAAGGAGTCTATTTTTATTGAACAATAATGAATTTAGAACTTTTTGCATAAACGATTGGCAAATGTTTATGTTAGAAATACAGTTAATAATGAAAATTCCTTGCTTTGCTTTTATTTTTGCTCTTATATAACTTATAAATGAATTAGTTGGTTACTTAAAATAATGCTTGAACTATTCAGCAATAGCTATTTCTGTTCTGTGTAGTCACCGGTGGTAAACAATTGAAAATACATGAATATGTGCTAAAACACCACAGAAGATTATTCAGATGACCAGATTGAGCTCTGTTGATATTGTGAATCTTAAGAAACAAGATACAAGGAATTTACTGATAATGTAGGACTTTCAAAAGCAGGTTAGAATTGATACAGTTTTCTCAGAACTGGTCATTAATGACACTGGTCAATTAACTGTTCTCTGCAAAGTCTGAAAGACTGGTAATTTGCACAAGAAGGAGTGTAAAGTCAGGTGATACATCCCAGTTTTGGATTTTGAGGGCTTCCCTGGCATGTAAAATATACATAATTCCTTGAAATTTTAAATCTAATAAAATGAGGAAAAAATTTTTAAAGACATTTTTCTTTTTTTTTCCTCTTTTCTTCTGCTATATTTTCCCTCTTTCTCTTTTTAAAAGTAAGTATTCTGTTTGTTACAGTAGTTCCCAAGATTTTGTTGCTTTTAGAAATACGTTTTTACTGGTATGTTACGATGTTTTACTCTAGGCAGAAATTGAATACAAGTTATTTGCTGGACATCAGTGCATTATTTAACGTTACAACAAGTGAGAAAAGGAATTGTTTTAGTGGTATTAATGCATCTACTCTTAGAAGAACATGCCTTTATAAAAGAATATTTTAGCAATTCAGAGCTTCCCTGGAGTAAGAAATACTCTTCATAATTTTTCATGGAGTGCATATGGTTTGGTGAAGACCAGAGGTTGTTGCAGGAATTGAAATTTTAGAGCCTTAGGTATTATTTGGAATGGTCAGTGAATAAGCATGACTTAAGGAAGTAAATGGTTATCTTTCTCATTTGTGTTGGCCATAATGGACAAAAGTTCTCAGTAGATGTCAAAGAAAACTAGGTTGTGTTTATAAGCAATCATACATAGTGCAGGGATTGAAATTATATACTAAAGAGACTTAATTTGCCTTTATTCATATTTAGAATTTATTGAATGCTTCACCATACTGTGGCATAGTGAGTTAATCTACAAGGTCTCAGTACAAGTGAAAGTTACTCAGATTAACCAGTGTTTGAAATTTGGGATATGTTGAGGTGGAAGATAAATCTCTGCTACCTTTCTTATGAAAGGTTGAACCATATGATCTTCTTAGGTCCCTTCCCTGTAAGACCAGACTTGAAATTGTACCTTATACCACTTTTATAGAAACAAAATGTAATAAGAATAATTAACTACATTACATAATTATATAATAATTACATTGTGTGAATATATAATATCTTTTGGATAATGTAATATTTAATAATATGGAGATAAATGTACATATAGTACATTTATAGTACATTTGCTTTCCAGGATGGATATTTAAGGTTTTGGGTTTTTTTTTTAAAAAGAAATAGTGGCCAGCAGTAGAGTAACAAAATTAGAAAGGTGTTCACTTTGGCAATTTTAATTGCTAATTTAATTTGCTAATTGACTTTTATTTACACCTTTGATGTATCTTTTTTGACAAATATTTTTGTCTAGTCACATCACTTATATATGTTAGTTGATTAACTATCTGCTTAAGACTAGTATTTTCATAGTACCTACTCTTTTTTCTACACATAGTTCTTGTAGTCCTCTGGTATGTTTGAGCATTGTAAATAAAATATATGTGAGGGCAAGACAAAAGTTACAGAAAATCACAACTTAGTGTTCTGCTTTATGTTGTCTTAAACTTGCTGAATGTTGGTGAAAGAGGCTTTTAAAAAGGGAATAATGAAGCAAACTTGATGTTAAGATGAACACAATTCCCTTTTATTTAGAATACATTGTAGGTACTATTTCTTTTTATTTGTCCATTTTACCTCAGTCTTGAGCCCTTCTGTGGCTTAAACAAAACGAAAAGGATGTTATTAAAACATCCTGTTGAAAAAATGCAGTATTGTTGTTTATACACTGAAAGAACATACTGCCCTGTTTCCAAGGTGTTGTTATGCTGTGTGTGCTGCTAATCATACCTCAAGAAGCATAAGAGAGGAATCAGTGACCTGTGTAGATATACACTAAAATATGTGAAATGAGATGAAATTAAGTGTGATCTAATTGACACATCATGAAACTTCAGGTAAGGTAAAGAATTTGTGTTTTAGCAAGACTAGGAAGTTTAACACTGGAATTCAAACTATCATATGATCCACTAGAGCCTTTCAAAGTATGTCTAACTGCATCTGCACTGCTGTTTATTTGAAGTGTTGTTACTGAAGATAGTAGTCATGACAAGGGCAGAGTAAAAGGAAGCAGCACTTCTTAAACTCTTCCCGTATGAGGTGCTGAACTAGGTGGCTCACAGTTCTCGATGGCTCCAGCAGGTGTTAATGATCCATTAACATTACCAGCCAGCAGTAAGCTGTACTGTTTGTAAAAAAACCCCCAATTTTAAAAGGCAGCAAGAATTTCTTCTAACTAATAATTAAAATATTTATAAATCTGTTTAACCAAAATAATATCTGTAGGCTATATAAGAGCATACTAGTTGATCTGTAGTTTAAGTGATTGTATTTTATCATACAACAGTCTGTATAGACTGAAAATAAGATTCTTTCCTAGCTGCTTCTATATTGTTCCTTTTTAAAATCAACCTTTTGAAGTCAGTGTGGAGAAGATTGGTTTCTTTCCTGATAAATTAAAAATAATTTCTTAATAATTTCAGGAAAAAAAAGGTGAACAACTTGAATGGCATTACTATTTCCATAGAGTAATTAATTTAAAGTGAGATCATACAGGTAAATCTATCTTACAGTAACAAGAATTTAGCAACATTTATTTTTCAACTTTTGGAAGAAACCCCTAACATTTACATATTTTCTTGTCTTCAGATCTTTTTTATACTGTGTTGGGGTTTTTTTTTGAAAGTTCTTTGTAGAACAGAAATTTGGGATGTCTTGGAATTATAACAAAGCAAATATTTGAGTTTCAGTAACAGATGTTACTCATATTCGTATTGGAGGACAAGCTCTGATTTTATATCCAGTTTAGCTATTTCATCAGCAGAGGGCAATATAACTTCATACATTTCCTTGAAAGGATTTAATTTTGTAAACTTTTTATTTCAAATTTTAACTAAGGGAGCACCTACTTGTAAATACTGAGAAAATATGTGAACTCATGATGAAAAAGCAATGAGCTGTAGTATTAGTATTCATTATGCACTTTCAGAAGCCTATATAAACTTCCTGATAGTTGTACTCTGTGGGATGTATTCCCTGGGTTCATAAGCAGGCAGAAAATGTCCCGAATTAAGGAGATAGCAAAATGCTTTTTTACTTTTCCACTGGATTAGCTGATACGCTCTCAGCAATTAGCTCATGCGCCGTTTCAGTGGTTTGTTGTTTGTTTTCTTTTTGTTTGTAGACTTTTGTTTGTTCGTTCTGGGACATAGGTATCTTTTTCCTTAGGACAGTCTCATGAAAAGCTTGGGATGCTTTTTACATGTATTTCAGTTTTATTGTTAGATTAAGTCCCTTATGAAGAACTTATAGTACATGATAGACTCTCAGTACATTGGCAGAATTCACAGAATTCACAGAATGTCTAGGTTGGAAGAGACCTCCAAGATCATTGAGTCCAACCCAGTCCTAACACCTCAACTAGATCATGGCACCAAGTGCCACATCCAGTCTTTTTTAAAACACATCCAGGGATGGTGACTCTACCACCTCCCCAGACAGACAATTCCAGTACTTTATCACCCTTTCTGTAAAGAACTTTTTCCTAATACCCAACCTCTATTTCCCATGGTGCAGCTTAAGACTGTGTCCTCTCCTTCTGTCAGCTGCTGCCTGGTGAAACAGACCAACCTGTTGTAGGGAGTGGTAAGGTCACCTCTGAGTCTCCTTTTCTCCAGGCTAAACAACCCCAGCTCCCTCAGTCGTTCCTTGTGTGTTCCAAGCCCCTCACCAGCCTTGTTGTCTCCTCTGGACGTGCTCAAGCGTCTCAATGTCCTTCCTAAACTGAGGGGCCAGCACTGGACACAGCACTCAGTGTCCTTCCTAAACTGAGGGACAGAACTGGGCACAGCACTCAAGGTGTGGCCTCACCAGTGCCAAGCACAGGGGAAGAATGACCTCCCTGCTCCTGCTGGCCACACTATTCCTGATCCAGGCCAGGATGCCATTGGCCTTCTTGGCCACCAGGGCACACTGCTGGCTCATGTTCAGCTGCTGTCACCAGAACCCCCAGGACCCTTTCTGCCTGGGCACTGTCCAGCCACACCGTCCCCAGCCTATAACATTGCAGGGGATTATTGTGGCCAAAATGCAGGGCTCAGCACTTGAACTCACTAAACATCATCTTACTGGAGTCTGCCCATCCATCCAACCATTCCAGGTCTCTCTGCAGAGCCCTCCTACCTTCCAACAGATCGACACACGCTCCCAGCTTAGTGTTGTCTGAAATTTACTGATGAAAGACTCAACACCCTCATCCATGTCATCAATAAAAATATTGAACAGAGCTGGCCCCAGCACAGACCCCTGAGGGACACCACTGGTGAGCAGCTGCCAGCTGGATGCAGCTCTGTTCACCACCACTCTCTGGGCCCGCCCATCCAGCCAGTTCCTAACCCAGCAAAGAGTGCTCCTGTCCAAGCCATGGGCTGCCAGCTTTTCCAGGAGTGTGCTGTGGGAGACAGTGTCAAAGGCCTTGCTGAAGTCCAAATAGACAACATCCACAGCCTTCCCTGCATCCACCAGGAGAGTTACCTGGTCATGAAAGGAGATCAGATTAATCAAACATGACCTACCCCTCCTAAATCTTGCTGGTTGGGTCTTTACATGTATTGTACATTAGATGTAGTGAGATGCTGTGCTGTAATAATTAAGGAAAACTAGATTTAGGTCTTAATTTCAATTAATTCATTTCATGTGTTAGAAGAAGAGTCTTGTTTTATGGCTGGGGTGGTAAAGTGACTCTTTACACTCCTTAGGAAGCATGTGTACCATAACTTTTAGTGTGCATCATGTTAATACTAATATATTATGATAGTTCTTTGATTTTTATGTTGCCGTTTAAATTCCCTTTTCGTTCTTCTTTCAGGACATGTCAGGAATCCTAAAATGGGTGTTCATGTGTGGCATTTTTTTTTGTTGTGAAAATCTGCTTTCCTTTTTCTAATGCTCTTGAGGCATATTCAGAAGGACTTCAGACATATGGTTTCTTGTTTTTCATCTTCTCCTTTGGGCATCAAACATTCAACGAGTCTACTTTACTGTCAGAGCATAAATACAATTCCTGCTAACAGCCTGGGTCAGGCAGCATTTACCAGTGTTAAAACATGAGGCGAGGATTAAAATATTTTGTATTCTAGCTCCAACTCTGCCCTTGGCTCGCTGAATGACCTTAGGCAGTAGCATCCCTCTTTTTACTTTTGTTTGAAATGCATTGGATAATGCTGGCCTTCCTTTATTACTAAAATTATTTTGAAGATTAATTTGCCTCTCTTTAAGCTTAGTATTTAAATTGCAAATAACAACAGAACTCCTTTAGGTAGTGCATGTAGATAAAAATGGCAAAACAGACAATAAAGAATATATGTATTCGGTGTAATACAGCTTTGCATTCAGTTTTTTGCACAGGTATTTATGCTTGTGTTCCAGTTCCAGATCTGCTCCAAGTTATAGGATTTGATTAAATCATTCAGTCTTTTACACTACCATGCTGATGCAAAATGGGAATAAATTCAAATCAACTTCAGCAGGTATTGAAGTTTTAGGCTGAAATACATAAATGGAAGTAATAATTACTATGGCTTTAAACATTTACTTAGAAAAAATCTGCAGGGTTTTCACACATAAATACAGTGCTGATTAAATAGTTATATCTTGCAACATACACTAATGGTTAATTAAATAGAGCATTGTTAGATGGTTAAAGAAACCACAGTATCTATGCAAATGTAACTGGCAACATGTAAGTTAGAAAAATAGTTTAAAAATCACTGTTCTAAAGGATGTTAGATTTTTCCTTTATGCTAAAAAGATTAATTTTTTAAAAACCCATTAGTTGCAGGGAATGTAAAGACAGTTTTGCAGGAATCTCCAGTTGGTGAATTTATCCATTTTAACAGGGTTAAGAGGGAAAGAAGAAGAAGCTAGCATAATAAACTGGATGACTTTCAGAGCTAAACCACTGTCAATCTCGGTGATATATCCAAGCATGTATAAGTGAAAATTTCCTGTGTCTTCCTAGAGAATAATGTCTTGAAATGTAATAAATACATAAGCTATCATACTACCATAACTTTAGACACTTGGAGTTGTGCCATGCTCTAAGACAAAGGACAGTTCCCAAAAAATTTTGATGTTTAAAACATCCTTGTTATTAAAATGTTAATAATCAAATATGTATGAAACCACTGTTTTATAATTAATTTCTGGTATTGAACAAATTAGAAAAGAGCTTTATTTTGAAGACTGTAGACCAAGCTGAGATGTTAACTAATTTTATTAAGCAATTTTCCATTAAAATATAAAGTACTCAGCTTATTTAACATGGTGATTGGTGGCTAATGAATTTAGTGTAGATGTTCTTCAGTAATAATGTACTAGTTAAACTTTCAGAGCATACTGCCTTAGTTCCCCCTGTCTTGGCAGTAGACATTTTATAGTATTGGAAAATAGGATTTGTGAAGGACGTTGGTAAACTAGACATGAACAAATGTGTCTGTAGCATTCTACTCTGATTGTCTGTTAGAACCTACTTTTAAACTGAAGTAATAACGGGATAAACTTGTTGTTAGAAATATATTTTGATCTAGTTATTGTATAAGAATTTATTTTAGGTAGTTCTACCTAAACTAGTAATGTATCAGTTATTAGAAGGTTTGTTCTTTTTTTTTAACTTCACGTCTCAAACTTCACTTAGCTATTTGTATAATCAAACTTGTACCTATGCAATCCTAATGCAAGAGAAAGGAAAACACACGTCCAAGTGTGGGGGTTTTTTTGTGGTGCCTTTTTTTTTTTTTTATTTGGTAGTAATTTCTTGGACTTTGGCTATAACTGGAGGCATATATTAAGTATCACTTCTCCTACTCTGTGTGTTCATGGAATGGCATAGACTATTATGATAAAATCATTCATCCCCAACATGTGGAGTATTTGTGTTTAGAATTATTGGGTAGCAAAGAAAAGAACAGGGATTCTGTTGGTTTCCGTGGTGTTTTGTTGGTTTGTTTTTTTTTTTTTTTTTTTTTTTTTTTTTTTTTTTTTTTTTTTTTTTTTTTTTTTTTTTTTTTTTTGTTTTTTTTTTGTTTGGTTTGGTTTTGGTTTTGTTTCTTTCTTTTGTCTCTTGTCTCCTTTGTTTCCTCTCCCCATACCCTGGTTTTTTTGTTGACTTTCTTGAGAACAGTATTGTTTCAGATTTTTTTCTTACTGAAGTAATGGGGACATTTTAAATTTACTTGTTCTGCATTAGTTGTCTGATCTCAAAACTGCTGAATCAAGTTTTTTGGTCTTGATTATGTAACTCAAAAGGCTGTACATCTGTCCATTGGGAATATGGCTTATTTAGGTGACAACACTTGTGCCACCTGCTTCTTATGAAGTGGTTTGCAATTTGAACCTAGCACTTGGTCAGCTATGCTTTTGGACACTGAAATGAGAAGGTAAAAATTCAGTACACTTTCCCTTCACCTGTTGAGGTGCAGAATGTACATTTTGAGATACGTGTTTTCCTAGAAGTGTTACGGTGCTTGAATACCTCCTTTTGGTTACCATCCTAAATGATACATCCTTTCTTCCCCTTCTTCCCTTGAAACAAGACGGGGCAGGAAGTAATCTTAAAGAAAATTAACATTTAGTTCTCACATGACTGACAGTCTTGATTCATCTGGTACCTGGTTTGTATTTCTCTGCACATATTCATTTGCACATTTGTGCTCCTTTTGTACTTTACTGAATATATGTGCAAGCTAAGACACACTACATGTATGACATATTTGTAGATTTCGGCGTCCTAATGATTCTGTATTAAATAATTTCTTAAAGAAAGGTGAAACACAAGTTGAATTCTGTACATGTTGCTGAGGAGAAAGGCAAGATTTTTGAAAAGAAGCCTGTACAAAATAGGGTGGGGGAAGTACTTTTCCCTTTTTTCTGCATTGAGAAGAAGAGGTGCTTAGGCCTTAAGTATTGGTGCTCTTACTGCACCTTGGTCTTTGGGGATCCTCTGCCAAAAAGCTGCATTTTCTGCATGGCATGCTTTTGGATACCTATTGTATTCTACTTAATGCTGGTTTCGGGTCTTACATGTATAGACTAATTTGGTATACAGATTTTTGAGATATACTTGAATAGAATGAAAGGCTGACCTGTAGCTATGTATCTGTATCGTGCAGATTTCCAGAAAGGGGCATTATGGTCACTAATGAGAGGAATACAGCAGTCCATTACCAGTTTCATGCCAGTCGACAGCATGAAGGGGCTGTGATATGAATAACGATGGTTAATCCAGAATGCTTTCTAAAAATTAAAAGAAATCTTATGCCTCACATAAGGAAAAGAATGAAGTCCTGTGCAAAGACCATTTTCATTGAGTTGGAGCATGGTATTCCCAATGTCAGGAAGAGACAGTAGATTTTTTTTGTTGTGACATTTCACACTTGTTTTTGTACTAGTTTGTTTTCTATACAATATCATTGGTGTACCAGTTTTTAAATCAGACTTCCATTTAATTTTTTTTGAATGGGTTTTATATGTGGATTTTTACTCTCTTTTCTTAAAATGCAGTTGTTTTATTGTTTAAAACTTCTTTGTCTGTTACCAAAAGTACAGATGATGGAAATTGCAAGACAAAAGTGAATATGAATTTATGTTTTTTTAATGTTTCTAATCGTAGGACTGTTAAAAAAAAGTTATATTTCAACTTTTATGTTGACATAATTTTAACTGGTTTTTGCCTATTAATTTGGTATTATTTTAGATTTAAGCTTAAGAAATGATAGATTGTGTCATGTTTGTAATATTTTCTCATTTTTATGATGTCCATGTTTTGTGACAGCTGATAATTCATTTCCAAATCAAATTCTCTTCTCTGCCTGAATCTATTAGAGCATGTTAAGAAAATGCTATTTGGTGCATGTTCTCTGAGGCTATAGTCAGATGTCTCTCTTTTTTTTCCTTCAGTTTTCCTGTCTTAATGGGAGTAATCTCAGCACTGCTGGGTTCCTTGGCATTTTTTAATAAAATCATTGCTCTTATAGAAGCGGATACTGGCAGAAAATAGAGAGCCTTTTATTTTGCTACGATAATACATAGGAGAGATGAGGCCAACTGGTATATTTGTTTGAAACAAACAAATTGTTGAAAGCGAAAATCTGAACAAAGTTTCATATTAATTGAAACCAGACTTTCTTATAAGTCTTGATAACTTATTCAATATTATTTTAAAACATTTGTTCTTGTGGAAAGGGAATTCAAATGTTTGAAAAAAAATTCACTGCAGTGACCTTTAGCCCATTGCTGTGTTTAAGATTAAACAAAAGGAGATAGAGTAATATCCTGTATTTCTTTTTTTAAAATTAGAAACTTTATTAAGTGTCAGCCAAGCTTAACTTCAAATTTATATTTACATACCTTTGAGTGTGTTCTTTATTAAAAAAGAAGTAGTGAATAATGGTTGAAAAAAGTTCACTAAGTAGAAACTCTTGTATAATTTTATTGCTATCTTGCTGAAAGTAAGATATATTAAAGAATGAAGATACTGTTTTGAGAATGTAAGATCTTCCACATACACCGTATTTCAAGGAACAGTTTTAAACTTTTTTCCAACAATACAAATCAAAATGTTGATCCCTTTCAAGAAACTATTTGGGCAATATGGTTATTCCTTAAGAGCATGCCCCAAGCTGCAGAAAAATGGTGTTGATGATTTGCTATTCATCTTTGAATTTCGTGTGCTTGGTGCTGTGTGCCAGCATATTGTCTTTACTTTTTAATTCTTGATGTTCAGGTAAAACTTATATGGGAAGTCTGCAATACAGGGAACCCTGTTAGAGTTCAGTCAGTTCTGTGTGATTTGCATCTTGAGCTATTATGTGTTCTATTTTAGAGTTTCCTAGACTAATAGTGGTTAGGCATTTACTTAGGAATGATTTTGAGACAGAGATAGCACCTTTTCTGTGATTTTACATTATGTATGAAACTTTGCTACCAAATCTCAGTCATCTTCCAAAGACTCTGTGAACCCTCGTTTAATTCTTTGCAATATAGATTAGAGTTAGCTTGTATACATGTAATTTTTAGCCTTTGTGTGTTATAAATGAAGAAAGTTCTTGATGAGGGCTTTTAACAGGTTAAGTTATGGAAACTGTTATTTCGGTTTAAAATATCCAATCTCTAGATGTGTCCAATATGTTTTTTTTCAGTAAAAGCTCTCAAGAGGGGTTTGGAGGGAGAAGAAGTGGGTTGTTCAAACTACTTTGCCTCTAAACTGATTGAATGCACTTTCTCTCTTTTCTAAGACAACTGATGCCTGTGGCATGGCTCATACCAAGTGTATTCATAAACTTCTGACACCTATGTAAGAAGAGCAAAAACACTGAATGCATTATTCAGCATTTCTTTGGCATAGCCCTTTACTTAGTTATTAAAGTGCACTTCTTTTAATTGTGTCCATTGTGCATCCCTACCAGCTGTTACTGACAGTGACACCTTGCTTTACATGACCTGTCTGATTTCTGGACATGGCTGCCATCTTTGCTTTAAGTTCAGGTGTGTCTTACACTGGTTATAGAACGTTGGAAATAAGATTCCTTTTGTTGTTTTTTTGTGGAAGGTGTGCCTGTAACAGCTTCCTTGTGGGTTTTGCTGGGGATGTCTGAGCCTATAAGTATGAACTCCTGTGTTTTAAACAAAGTGTCCTTGTCTGGGGCTGTAGCCTGGTGATGCCAGCACGGAGAAAGGGTCTTATTGCTTGTACCTTGGTGGTGAGTGACCATACCAGGAATAGGTCACACAATGGTATTTGGCACACATGTCTATCTCTGTGGCTGTAGGAACGTAGCTTTCAACCAGGCTGAGAATTGTGTGAATACACAGTATGTCTTCTAAAGTGCCCATGCAGTTTGACATCCTGTGTGTAAAAGCGTTCTGCGACTGAGAGGTTGTACACAGCTGGAAGATAATACTCAGAATGGTGAATGGCACTGTACCCAGAGCCCTGTTTGCTGCGTGAAGTTTCCTGGGGCATTACATGCTTTTTCCTCTTTGCAACATAGGTTTAGCAGCAGTAGAAAAAAATAAAAGAACAAAAAAAGAGAATAATAACTACAAAGCACTAGATGGAAAAGATAGGGGAACAGAGATAATTAGAAAAATGTGGGAAACAATGAATACAGAGAAAATAACAAGAGAAAGTGGTCTGGGAATGATTCTTTCTTTAAAAGGACATAATTGTAGGAAAGGAGGTTGGGATTTTTATTTTATTCTATATCTTTCTGTGACAGAAGTGTTTATGTGCATGGGTAACTTCAATTTTAATAAATT
>WAAE01000997.1:0-10919 GCA_013400495.1 Nicator chloris
CCTGAACTTCAGTGATAAAAATAAAGTTTATTCAGAATAAAATTGTGTAAATTGATAGTACAGATTAATGTATAGATCTGTTCCCACTCAGAAGCACTGAACCTACCTGTGCAAAAGGGAGTAAATGGACTAGCACAAGAGAAAGGTATCATTTCCATCAGTAATGGCAGGAAAATAAGGAAGACTAAACATTCAAGGAGAGAAGGCAAGGAGTTACTGTTAGGGAGGCTGGAGGCAGACGCGGTGGAGAGCTGCATTCCAGGAGTACATCCCCATCCTGGGCACTAATGGCATTAATGCTGCTGGATGTCCCTGTCATGTCACATGGTGAGGAAGGAGGCTGAGTCCTGATCTGTGCTCTGGTCCGTGCTGAAAGGAAAAACAGAAACTAAACCAAATACAGATTACTGAAATAAGTATGGATTTCTGAGAGCTGAAAGTGATCATGGAACAGGAAGCGGAAGAGGAAAACCAGATATTGCCTTCCACACTTATTTATTTCATTTGGAAACAGCTGGACTGAGAAGACTCTTTAAAGATTTTGGAATGTGCCTTTAAAAAGGTGTTTCCAGTGTATTTCCTTTTGGATGTGGGTAATGGGATCAGTTCATTGCCTTTCACCAGGCACTCAAGACGGAGGGCAAAAATCAAGATCTCATTATTCTGAGAGGGTCATTGTAATTCTTTCCATCCCATTAGGCACAAATATATTTGTAGATAATTCCATAATTGCAGAACATCATTGAGGATTTAACTAATTAATGTAAAACCAAAACTGTGCTTTACTAACACCATGCCAGCTGTAAAGTTTCTCTTTAATCAAACACGGGGAAACACTTGTATGTTTTGATTTATATTCATGATAATTTTTTTCAGTGTGAGATTTTACTGGCTTACATGCAATCTATATGGATGTAAAAAAAACCCCAAACAGAACTAAATCAAAGAATGAAGGGCTTTTGTCATTCCTGTAGGAGAATTTCCTGCTAGAGGAAAATATTGACATTGTGGTGTCCAGGGACCAAACATGATAAAACTGTTGTCCTGATGAGTTTTCAGTCACACACTCTCCCCTCTTGCAATTCCATGAGAATCTTCATCTCCCATTTTAACTTCAGTGTCCAAGACCACATTTAGACGTTGCCATGGTTTATTTGGTATAACCTACTTTAGTAAATCTGTGTTAGGCATAAACTGTGAATCAATTTTTTCCTAACACAGAACTTTGAAAGGCTGCACTAGGAATAATAAATCACTAGCTATATATTAGAATCACTATTGTTTAGGCATAAAAATAATCTCTTAGCTTGATACAAATACTTGCACGTTGTTTTCAAAATAAGGTACATAAAATTAAAGTTAGTTTATGGATATCAATTTACAACTGCTATTACAAGTCATTAATTTAAAAAAGCCCATTAAAGTGCACCCTACCTAGCAAAGAGAAATGCATATTAAATAGGGAAAATTAAAGCTTTATTTTAAAAAAAGACCCAGTGCTTAGTGCTTAGCTCTTACGGCACCAGAGCAGTGATGTTGATGAGTGAATTACGGTCTTCATCTCATCTGCCCAGGCTGTACACTCCATGGGATGCTTATGGAATTATGCATGGCTGCTCCACCAGCTC
This sequence comes from Nicator chloris, assembly GCA_013400495.1. Taxonomy (NCBI): domain Eukaryota; kingdom Metazoa; phylum Chordata; class Aves; order Passeriformes; family Pycnonotidae; genus Nicator; species Nicator chloris. Next base: position 1,629 of record WAAE01000997.1, read on the forward strand.
CAAAAAACACTTGTGTCTCCTTATCATGATTCCATCAAAGGAACTACTAATGATTTATCACGTATTGTAAGGATTTATTCCTTCAGTAAAACTGAAAAGAGACAACTTGAATCTGGATCATACATATTCCTCATCTATAACTTTGACACTATTTCTGTTCCTTTTCATTCTGCTGAGTTTGACTTCTTTTTTCTTCAATTCTTTCCCTCCTGCTGGTTTCATTTAGCTGATGTTAATGTATCTTTTGTCTGAGTACTGCACACCTGTACTGAAACTATAATTTTGGTTCTTTTTCTATTCTTCATTATTTCATGGATGGGAAAAACTGGGGGTTGGTAAATACTTCAATGAAGCTGATCAGGCATTGCAAGGTCCTGTCCTTTCCTCTAGCACCCTGATGGGGGGTGTGACTGCTGTGTTTCTTTGATGCTTTTTATATTTTTCTTTCCAAATTTCCAAACTCTAATTTCATCATGGTATACAATATATTCAAGTCTGTTATTTGATACTATGTTAGTTTTCCAACTAAAAGAAAAGCTGCAATCCAATTATTTTGCAGGAAAATGTGGCAATGAAATTGGATATGTAGCAAGTGTTAACCCTTTTGGAGTTCAAATAAAGACAGAATCCTAAACCCAAAACTTTAAGTAGGTTAAAATATGCGGTTTTCTTCTGTGAGAGGCTTTCAACTGGCAGCAAACCTGTCTTTGTGCATTTGAGGTGTTCTGATTTATGGTAAGACCTGTGAAACCACAGGCTCTAGAGACAGAGCACATATTTAAAGGTTAAGTCAGGTCTGTCCTCATTATATTGCACTACTCTTATGACTGTAGCTTGGGTTTTGAATGATTCTTACCCTCGCAGCCCTTGCTGAACTGTGCCACAAAATCTTGTACAGACTTATCCTGGAAATGGAGTTGTAGCTAAATTACACCTGTATCTTCAGCTGTACTTCTGTAATGTTTCTCATCACTTCCCATCTAGGTCTTGGTATTCATCTTCTCTCTTTGAATTTATGCTATAATTTTAAGGCCCATGGAGCAGGAACAACATTTATTATATGTTTATATGCAAGAAATTAAATCAGATCTTGTAATGTGGCCTCGTATCCAAAAATACATTTTAGAAATATGAAAAAAATGAAAATAGTAATAATAGCAATAAATAACCAGGTTAATTAAAATGCCATTTTACTTTATGGCTGCATGTTGAACATTTTACAAGTTAATTGTGGCATTTCCTGAAGAAATAACAGATGCCCCATGTATACCATGATATGTGTATTTGAATGCTACAACCTGAAGTGAGAAAAATTGTTCCCAAAAGTTTAACCAAAGAAAATTCATTCACACAAATCTTCACAGTCAGTAAAGACAGGAACAATAGACAAGGAAATTTCAAGCATAAATTTATGACCCTTAAATTTTTATGTAGCTTCAGTATTTCTGTGTGATATTTGAAAATCTGTCTGTCTTATACCTGTCACATGGTGCTTGAACATTAAGAGTAGTCTGCACTTACATAGCACATTTTCCTCAGACATCTTTAAATGCTTTACAAGCATTAAAGCACTGAATCTCTAAGATGCTGCCTGAGGCTGAGAATCATTGTTATTTCAATGAGTCCAGTTACTTGTTTTGTAATTGTACAGTTTTCACAGAAAATCTGTAATATATTAACACAAATCTAATGATGCAAACTGTTTGTCCTAAACTTCTCTTCAATAAAATGTAAGTTCTCTATTATTAGTATCAATAGTATTGCATCTCTCTTTATTATAACTTTAATCATAATTTATGTAATGAAGAATGTGAAGCAAACTAATGCATGCATATTAACTCCATTTTGGAAAGAGAGACGTGCTGCATTGATTTTTAACAGTTCCTATAGTTGCATGGTTCTGTAGAGCTTCAATTTTATTTAATTTGCTTTTTTGTTTATTGCTAATGAGTATCAAAAAGGCTTTTTAGATACAGATTCTGTCATATGACATTTTCATTTAAAGACAGTAGTAGAAAGCTTAGAATGATATTGAGAAAAAAGCCCTTGAGCTTAAATACTGTATTAGAAAATCAATATGGTTATCTAGTATTTTATGTCTGAGATGGAAAGCATAGAAACACTTTCAATCATTAAGATCGTTTCAGTGAAAGAATATCAAATAGCACCTCTTTTTCATAGGACTTTTCTTCTGACTTTTCATTTCTGTTTGTGGTTTTTTTTACATTTAAAATATTTTGCTTTTCTTATTTAGTTTAATCCTACCTGCATAGCTGCCAGTAAGCAATATATTTCCTAAAGAAGACAGTTATGTGTCAGAAAGTTTTTTTTCAGGACCTGTTTTGAAAACAGAGAGATCTACCATAAAATGTGGTTCAGCCCCCTGACCCAAACCAGTGCCCTAGGCTTCCACAGAGAACAATCAAACAAGCTCCCTTATATCCTAAAATTGCATGTCTTATGTTAATTGTTTGTTATCTTGTCTGAAGATAATGAGTCTATTCCCTATTCTGCTGAAGGAAAGAGAAGTGTAAAAGCCTTCAATTGCCCTCAACGCATATTATGAGAGCAAAAAGTCCTGATACTTGGTGAATGCAACACGTACCTGCTAATGACAGCTAAATTTAAATACTCTCTCCCTGTTTGAATACCAGCCTTAACTCCTTTACTCAGCTTGAAATCAATTAAATTAATTAACTTCAGAACATTAATTCCTAATTTACTGCAGCCTTCCTGTGATATGAGTGAAGCCTGGATTCCTCCTCAGTAGATAATATCTTTGTGCTAACAGTCTTGGGCTTCTGGGACACCTCGTGCCCTGACTGATTTACTGCGCTTTTACATTTGTTGATGTTTCATTCATTTTCACTTCCAAGCTCAAATGCTGGAAGGTCTAGATCCTGCAATACCTACAGCCTTGGCTTTTAAGGGGTTTAAAGGACTGGTAGCTGAAGTAAGGTTTGAAAGTCTTTGGAACAGGCAGATGAGGCAGAGCTATGCTGCAGCGGGGAATACACCTTGGCACGGCAGCTGATGCCTGCGCCTTTCCGTCCATCTGCACAGGCGGATAACAAGTGCAAAGTCTTGTCAGGGCAGCATGACCTTTCCTGGCTATTAAGTCCAAATAGCAATAGATGCAGTAGCTGGTAAAAATATGGACGCTGAGAACCTTTGTAATAAAAAAGTCATGTTGCATAACCACAAATGGGCATCTTGGGACAGTTTACTATCAGATTTTACTCTTTCCAGAGCTGTTGGGTTTCCTTCCTGGTATTAGCCACCAAGTTTTTTTTCTTTGTTTGACTCCTGAGGCAGGTACTGACAGTTGAATACATATCATGTTTAAAAAAAAAAAAAAAAAAAAGTAACTTGAAGAACTGGTGAATCCATTCCTCTGTATCTAGTTTTTTCATTGTCCTATAACATCATCTGTGCACATGTCCTAGGTTACAGTGTAAGATGTATCCAAAAGTATGTATTCTGTTACCATCTTCATAAGCTGTTGGAACCGGTGGGACAGTGTTCCCCATCCCCTCCATGACTCATCCCTGATAAGCTCCTGGGGCTATCTTCTGTTAATGGGCCAGCTATTGACACCAGGTGCAGCAGAGCCATCCTCCCTCCAGGGGGACATCTTCTGTTAATGGGCCATCACTGCATGGCTGATAAGATTACATCCCATTGTGAGATACTCCGCCCAGAGGGAGGAACCAAGCATTTCATCCTGAATATAAGCTGAGGTTTGGAACACCACAGCCAGCCTTTTCTGCTGGACTCTTCAGAGGAAGACCAGACCTCCTCTACAGAATCACTACTTCAACGGAATCATCACTCCAGGAGAACTGCAGCCACCATTTGATTGAACTTCTGCCAAACCCCCTGACTGTCAGGGGGTCAGGTTTGTACCCTGACTCTGTCAGTGGGTTGTTTTTTTGTACTACTACATTTATTTTATTTTTCCTATTAAATTGTATTTCTGATTCGAAGTCTCTCACTAGTTTGCTTTCAAACTAGCACAGCACATGTAAAAAAATAGAGGAACACAAATTTGGGCATTACTGTAGTAAAATTTCAGATCATTCTGAAAAGTCTGCATATTGTTTTCTTTGCTATAGGCAGATATATATACACAGGACATCTGTCAAAATGGTGATGCAGTGCTTCAAATGTTAATGTTTTTGTAGTCTTTGGAAGCAGAGTTGTTTTATAGCAATCTTATGAGGAAAGTGAGTGCTATCACTGTTTTTGATGCTTTAATCACAGAGAGATCAAACAGAAGTTTCCAAACTTGAGATTTTTTTTTAAAAATAACAGTTCCGTAACTATTATATTAACAGCCTGAGGACTAGAGGCTGGAATTGCCTCTGTGCCTCTTCCTTTTGTAGCTGTTGCAGAGGTTTAGTCAGCATTGTTTGTGCCAGTGTGCCATGCCTGCTTAGTGATGGCCATTGAAGCATCATCAGAGATATACTTCTCAAAGGACACTTGCATGGTGTCTTTGGTAGGTCAACATGCATTTACAGCAGCTGTTGTCTTTTGTATGTGAGCGATCAGACAGGTCAAAAACATCCATTGCTGTTTTTACTGGTGGGAGGTTACAACAGGCTCAGACTCCTGGCTGTAGCCAAAATGTTCCTTGATATGAAAATTTCATTGACTGGCTCTAAGCTTCTTCAAACAGCCCCATTCTGAAGCTTTACTGGTTCCCACCCAGCCTTGATTCAGTTTTGGGCTCCAAGGTCGCCTACAATTTTGCCTAGTGGAGCCAAAGTTTTTATCCTTCCAAGGGACTTTGGGATCATCAGCATGCAGGTCTTTCTGTTTGTACCTTCTTTTATTTGACATCTGTCCATAATGCCATCCTGAAGGAGATGCCATCACACCCACTATTGTGATCCTGTGACATCTATTGATTCCCTGTTGTCAGTTAAGAGAGCCTTGAATTGCCTATGAGTGCTACAGCTCTGCAACCCTGCATTCTGCAACAAAGGATCTCACCTTCAGGTTATAAACCCGATGAGGACTACAAGCATTGAATAAAAAGGTAGGTAAATTGCCAACAAAATGGGCAAGACTTGTTTGTAAAAACATTTGTAAATCCAGAGAAGAAGTTCCAATACTATTCAAGCCCTGGTAGTTGTAAAACAGTGTAATTAAGAAAAGAAGTACAATTTAGGCTAATTTCTATAAAATATTTTAATGGTTTGAGTTCTGTCTCCATTTTATATTCAAACATTACTCTATAATGTACTTGAAGGCACATTATTTTTTAGAAATGTGGCAATTATTACCCAAATCCAGCAATTGTTATTCACTTGAGCAACTATTTACATGAAGATTATTTGTTAAAGATGGTAAAAGCTATTGGTTTGAATTTATTCTGAGGAGATGTTTGATGAAGAAAAGCTTGTGGCCATAAGTCCAAATGTACAACTAGATGAGCAACATCTTCATTAAAATATTTGGTAATTTGAATGCAGATATTTAGAAAAGCCATGTGACCCTTCACGCAAAATCACCTCTGTTGTTCTGGAAATTCTTCAGAATAGTCATATTTTAGAGGGGCTTTACTGGAAGAAGTTCATTTCAAATAATTGCTGTAATTTTTGTACATGTCTAGCCTGGCATGAGGTCAGGATATAGATATATTTTATATATATGTGAAATATAAGCGAAACTAGGGCACAGTACTAGCAAGCCATTTAGTAATTCTTAGTATCTATTTACTATTTATTAGTGCCTTCCCTATTTAGCTTTGCTGTGTGTCAAGTGGAGCTCTTCAAGGCAGTATCTTTATACGGCTGAGAGGACAAAGCATCCTGAACTGGCAGCATGAACAGAACTACTGCAAGTTTTGCTCACTTTATTATTAGTTTGCTTATATTTTACTCAATATTATTGGAAATTTCGCCCCCCCCAGCTAACATTATAAGCCTTCACACCACAACCAATGGCAACCAGCACTTCCCCTTAGGCTCATGCTATTAAAAACATGTTAATGCTCAGTGACAGTGCTCTTAGATCAGTACACCTACAGGACTAAAAGAATAAAATAGGACTAACAATAATTTAAAGCCACAGCAGACCCAGGGATAACTTCTGTCATGGACAGATACAGCCTCTGCCACTTGGACTTAGGGAAATACTGCCTGGCCCTGTTTTATTTGTCACTGTAGATATATTCTCACCTGTACACTATTAATAGTTATAGGCTTGTGGTTACTCGTGGACTAAAGTTTTGTTACATTACAAAGTGGAGAAACAGGAAACAGACTCTTGAAATGAATATACAGCTACTATCTCAGGAACAAAGTATGCATGCTCCATCTGTTTTTAATAGGGTTGTTAAAGAAATCACTTGCTTATGAAAAACATAGAAAAATAGTCTATTAGACTATATACAGTCAATATTACATCTGAGCCAAATAGGGTACTTCCAGGTGACTTGAGGTGCATGTTCGGTGGAGTTGTTATAAAAAAAAACTTAATTGATTTTTTTAAAGATTTATTCTTTATGTATTTATTTTTATTACATAATTTATGTCCAAATATTCTGCTGAAGGTAAGTGCCATTTTCCAAGCAGACATGTAGGCTGAAGAAATAATTCAGACTCTTTCTCATTTGGGGTTTCATTACACCTAGGGGGTGACCTAGTTCAACCCTACTTAATTTTTAATATCTCATGAAAACACTGCCCAGGGTGTATGGCTGAATGCACAGTGAAGAGCTGACTTGGCTCATGATTTGTGATTAAAGTTATGTGTAATGCAAACACACAAGTACAGATGAACTCGATCAGTAAAAGAAGAATGAATAGATCAGTCTTTAGCCGGTCTCTGAAGTGAGAGAATGCTTCCAGCTGCTTATCATGCTCTCTGGGCTTAATTGAGTTTCTGACCAATTTACCTCTGCTTTTAATTGCAGCACAATGCAATATTCCAAAATCCTTATTTATTCCCTTATTCTCACAGTGGAGCTACTGATTTCCATGAGAGTGTACCTATGGCAGGGAATGATATCAGGACTGTTAGAACTGTTATGGTACAGCTATCAGAAATTATTATCTTGCATCATTTTTGAGATAGCCTTCCTGTTATTCACTTGTCAGAATTTTTGCTTTAACTATCTTTTCTTTCCTTTTCATAGAAATATTTTTAATGTAATATCTTAAAGTTACCACCACTGTCAGAGCTGGACTTTGATCCTCATGGTTTCCGTCCAGAACCAGGAGTTCTATAATTCTATAATAACATCATGTATTCTTACATATTTGTGCTCCATAACAACATTATGATGCGGGTAGAGGTTTTGTTGGAAGGGGATGAAGAGAGGCTTTGGGGAGAGGGTAGCATGGAAATCCAGGTTTGGATTGCACAGGTATTTGAATGGCCCAGTGCAATGTCATTGCAATGATCTAAGTGCAGTCAATGACCCCTTACTGCACTACCCCACCATCCACCCTCCCCCCCCCCAAAAAACCCAACCTCATTTTTCATAAATAAATTGGAAGACGAATAAATTATTATCAGTACTCTTAAACTATCCTGGCTTTACATGGTTTATCGAGTTCTTCCCTATCAACAACTTCCTTTCACTGTGTTGGGAGAAAGAGGGTGAAAGAAAAGCAAACAAGCAAAAAGGCTCCACACTATCCTGAGGCTGGAGTAGATGTATTTTAAAACTAGGCCCAGCCACTGTGACAGGAGCAATGTGCTGTAAAGGGGCTGGCAGCATCCTGCTGGAGGAATTAAATCTTGCTTGTCTGGCAAACACTTAATAACTTTTTGCAGTGATGATGGAAATTATTAATCCAGATGTGCCTGTAGGCTGTCTGTTACCACAAGAGGCACGTTTAGGAAGTGTTTTTTTTGTGTCCAAACCAGTTGGGTGTGTCCTGGCTGTAAAGAAATACTTTGTATTTGTTTGTACGAAGTACAAAGTTTTATTTAAAAATAAAAGTTGTCCAGCTTTGGCATAGAACTGATGTTTGCCAATTCTGGGATACCACACAGTGCTAAAACTGAGATTCTTTCACTGAACAGAGCACTCAGGGATCAGAGTTTACATCATTGTAACCTAAACACTTTGTCTTAATTATATTAGAAAAAGAAATTATTTCTACACTCCTACTATTATGTGATTTCTAACAAATCTTACTACACCATCATTGCTAAAGCCATATTCTAAACATTGAGGGGACAAAAAAGTGTTAAAAACCCTCAAAATATCTGTAAAATATTTCTGATCCTTTTATCGCAATGCTACTGTGCTGCAGGTACTTAACTTCAAAATAAGTACCTTTAATTTTCTTTCTATTAGAGCTGTGGGCATTTGGGAATGCAAGCTTGGTGGATTGGTTATCTTTTGTTATATAAATAAATTCCTAATTAATTTAATTAAATGAAGCTCATAAGATGTAGCAGCAGCTTAATTAGAAGCAATGGAGAAAAAAATATTTAAAATGAGGCCAATGTGAAAATAAATCAGAAGAAAGACACTAGAGAAAACAGAAACAAACATTCCTACAATAATCCAAATCTTAAACTGAGCGTAGCTAGTGCCAATCAGAACATGCAAATGGTGAGATCACATTTACACTTGCTGTGAGCTTGAAGTTTGGAGCTCACATGGTAACGTGGTCCAACTATAACACTGAGAGCAGTATTTGTGCTAAACTTTGGGACACAAACAAATATAAATATGGATTTTTCTTTCTTGATACATTCCTTGCAAGGGAAATTATTGTGACAAGGACTTATTATAGACTTTATTTAGTGCAGAGAGCACACCTGTACGGTGTACTTAAATTCAGATTTAGATCTTCAGGGTAGAAAACTCAGTTTTCCATACTGATGCAAAACCCTTCGGCAGATATTTTGTGGCACTTCTTTTCTGAGACATTATTTAGTTAGGAAGGAAAGTAGAACTTCGGACTCCAGAGTTTCATTGATAGATCTGCCAGTGGGAGGCCAACTTATTTTCTGCGTCTTAGCACGTGAAATTTAATTGCCTGTTCTTAAAAAGTGCTTTGGGAAACGAAGTTCTCATGCTTGGTTGATTATTTCTGATTCTCCAGCACAATTTGCAGCCTGTACACTTGTGTCAGCAAAACTGTTTGCGGGATTGTGTTGAAAAGCAGATTCACAAAATGATCCAGGTTTTAAAAAAGCCTCCAGAAGTGTTTGTTCATTTAATTCTGATCATGACTTGAATCATCCGGTTTATGTTAAGGCTCTTAAAACTGTTCTAAGATGAAAAGGCGATAAGGTGGTACAGGGCTAGTTAGATGC
>WAAE01000998.1:0-18182 GCA_013400495.1 Nicator chloris
TTAGGTTTAGGGTTAGTCTTTGGTTTAGGCTTAGGCTTAGGGTTTAGTGTTTAGGATTAGGTTTAGGATTTGGAGTTTTGGTTTGCCTTACGACAACATTTAGCGTTAAGGTTAGGTTTAAGCTTTGGTTTAGGTTTATGTTCAGCTTTAAGTTCAAGGTTAGGGGTTCGGTTAACCTTAGGATTAGGGTTTGGTTTAGTGTTAATGTTAGACTTTGGCTTTGCCTTAGTCCTATGTTTAGTGTTTTGATTGGGATTAGTGTTAGGGTTAGTTGAGGGATTAGCATTACATTTTGAGTTAGCGTTAGTATTTTCGTTAGGGTTTGGGATCAGGGTTAGGCTTAGGCTTAGTGTTAGGCTGAGGTTTAGGCTTAGGCTTAGTGTTAGGGATATGTTTTGTGTTAGGGTTGGGGTTTTTTTGTTAGGGTTACTATTAGGTAACTATTAGGGTTAGTGTCGTAGAAGAGTGTAGGAGAAACCATATCCAGGATTATCTTTCCGGTATTTCTCTCTCCTATTAAATGTATTAAATCATGTGCCTTTATATCAAATTAATTGAACCACTATTATTAAATAGTGTTTGTAAGTGGATTATAAAAATACTGCTCATGTTCTATGCACATTGTAATGTCCCATTTAAAAAAAAAAAGGTAAAGGAAATATTAGTACCTACATTTTGTCGTGCCATGCTTCAATTTTCGTAAGCAAATATACAGTTGAATATCACTAACATCAAGGAGCTGTATAGCTGCAAAATACATGCAATTATTTGGCAATTAATCAGCAAAACTAATGCAGATGTGATTAATTCAACAAGCATAGTCATTGTGTACAGATGCAGGCTTTGCAAATTTGACCTGCAGTCAGTGGCACATCGGATATGATGAGTTGTAAGTATATAGGAAAGTGAGGCTGCTCTTTCAAATAGCTCAAGGGCACATACTACACCATGAAATTTAAAATGTTGACACAAAGTAATCAAATTAATTGGCAAAATCTTCTAAATTTATGTGGGACAAACACTCACTGATGGAATATTCCTGGCTTTACCTTTAGGTAAATGAAAATTGTTAACCCCAATGTATATTAGCCATAATTAATGGAGGCCAATGAAAAGACAAAGCAAGACAGAACTTTGACCAACTGAACCAAACCATGTTCCAATGTGTCATTGTGTGCCTTTTGTTAATCTGAGCTGTGTGACCAGAGCATTTTACCTACAAGGGTGAGTGAATTAAAACTTAAAGTGGTATCTTAGTGAAGTTATGCATCTATAATGAATTCTGACAAATATTCCATGAAAGTCAACCAAGAAACAGTCAGAATAATAAGACCATCAGAAATAAAATATTTGTAATCTGTTCTGAAAGGAAATGCTAATCACCAAACCTTCCAGGTATGAAACACTGGGATGAAAAGATTAAAAAGAAAAAAACCATCAAATTTAAAAGCTTTGTGTTATTTGATTTTTACTTCGCTGAAATGTGATCTATTGTCCAAAAACATCTCCTGTTGTAAGCTACTTCAGTCATATATCTCAGCTGTATGCCCAAAAAAGCTAAACTCAATTGTGAACACAAATGTAAATATCTGTATCTGCCTTATCCCAGAAGTGTTTCAGCATTTTTCAGCTTTCTTAAACAGGTGATGAGTTATTCCCTGTTCCATGCAAAGGAGACTGCTTTGTGATTTCTTCTTACTGCTTCCGGACAGAAAAAGATAAAACCAATCCCAATCTAAAATTAAGACAATTTTTATTGTAAAAGAACTATTAGTAACTTTTAATAGAAAATACAAAATACATTTTTATATCCCAAAAAAGTTTTTTAAAGACTAATGAAAACTGTAGAGAAAGAAATTTGAGGACAGAAGCTTCTATTTGCAAAATGAATTGAAAAAATAAAGAATTGATCAACCATTCTTGTTATTAAATAATTCATTTTTTCTCTTTTTGTAATGCTTTTTAACATGGGAGAATTAATTCAGCATGTTTCAATTCATAAAAATTCAGAAAGCAATTCCAAAAACAAATACATCAGCTTTATAAATTACAATTTGACTAACTTACACCTGGGGATAATTTTTTGTTTTGTAAAAAACTTGAAAAGATATTTTTATCTTGTTCCTGTCACTCTTTCAAGAGTTTTGTAATCTGAGTGGTTATTAATGTCTCTCATTAATCTTGGATGAATTAGGGAGCCAGGATCTTTGAGGCTCAAGTCAATTATGTATAAATAGAGTCCATTATTTACAGCACCATTATGTCCCCAGCTCATTTATTACATAAATCTTCTCCTATCATCTGGAATTTATCCATCCTTATTAACTAATATTTCCGGGTAGATTTAAAAATTGTGACTGAAGTAAATCACATCTCACTAAGCAGAACTAGCTAAGAGTGCAGTTTATTTCATTTCTCATACTTTTGACTGGTTTTGACTCTTTTTGATAGGAGATGACTTTCAAAAACAGTAGAGGAAAAATTTCTGCACACTGTACTTTCTGCATGGCAAAAGTAGTTTCAAACATACCCTTTCCTCCTGGAAAAGAAGAGGCTGTGTCCTTGAGACCCTTATTAGCCTATTACGTGATGTCATTGTGAATCTTAATAGAAAAAAATTAAAGCAGAAGAGCATGCCTAATTTTTTTTAATGTATTTTGTATAGTTATTCTGTTATTTTTGCCCCCACTTGAATTGCAAAAAACAGGACATTGATCAAAACAGTATAATAAACATCACAAAAGCTGCTTAGCAAATTGCCCTTATTTTAATTAATCAGCATAATAAAGACAAGAATACTGAGCAATTATCTTGGTCAGTATTTTCCCTTTCAGCAAAATTTTACGTTCCAATTTCTTAAATTTTTAGTTTTATCTCCTAATAGCTGCAACTGCAATTATCTGGTTTTAGAACTATAAGTTACAGTATGGAAATCTGGAAAAGAAGTGAGAAGCAGAGATATGTACCGTTCATCTTGGGTGGTGTGGGCAAAAAAAATTCTTTCCTTTAGTAGTTCTTAACCTTAAAATGGGTTTATCTAGCATCAGAAAAACCTGCATCAAGTCTAAGTGGGAAATCTGCTCTGCATAGATCATCATGAGTTTGATAAATTTCACATATAATTTAGCATAGAGTATTAACTGATGAAAATGAAATATTATGGTGAGTGATAAAATAGTATTACTTATCTTTACATTGGGTCTGTTCTTTGCTTTATGTATTTTTTAACCCTTTTATGTTCACTGAATAGCCTTTTGTCCATCACGAGCCAGAGGCTTCCCTAGCCACATATTCTTGCCACAACCAATGAGATGAAATTTCATTGCCTTCTCTTCTGTCTTCAGTTCTGTGTCACAAGCTGCAAATCAAAATAGAGAAAATCTACAGTGATCTGTCTTCAAGCAGAGCTTGAGAGATAGACAATGAGTGAGAAATTGTTACAAACACAGTAATGACACTTCTGGTGTCAGATCATCCCAGCATTTCAACATCCTTTCTCAATTCTTGATCTAATCAGCCCTTAGAGCACTTAACAGTTCTGAAATATGTTATGTCTTAAAAATTTAATCTAGCCTCTTCTGAATGGTTCTCCATCTTTGTAAATTTTGTATATTTATGATTTTAATGGTACAGTGCCAACATTGTCTATCATTTATGAAAAACACAACTCAAGGATCCATTCACTGTGACTTTTGATGGGCAGGTCCTTGTGTGTAATGCCACTCTTGGCTCTTTAAATAGACAGAGTTAATTTTAGGGAAGAGGAATTATATTACAGGGTCTGAAGGCTGTATTTAATTTATAGTGAATTGTTCATGCAGAGGAATGGATTTTACAATCAAATGAGAGATTCCAAACCTTTCAGCTGTTTAATAAACCATATAAATAGAAGAAATGGGTTGGGATTGAACATCTCAGCCCACCTGCTTACTTGCACATATGGCTGAAATACTCTTGGGTAATAGAGAATAAAATAACTTCTTTCCTATTCCTATAAACCAAGATACTCATGAACAGGAGTAATAGACAGGCCAATCAACCAGGAAAATGAGCACTGCTGGTGGTGCAGCATCCCTGGATATTTCAGGGGACACGACTTTGGTCCGCTTCACAGTTAAAAAAAAATTTTTGAGAGATGGACCACAGGGCTTAAAATTTCATATACATGGATTTTTATTCATTATTCTGACCATAATTTTGCATGATTGTGTTCCAGGATTTATCCTATATTTGGTCTTCCATGAATAATAATAATAAAAAGATACCCACTAACAATTTTAGGAATTAAATATGAGACAGTTATCTCTGAAAAAAATATTCACACCTTCTCCTCTCCCTGCCTCTGAAAGAATTGTATGTAAGATGACAAAACAGGATTTGACCAGAGCCATTTAAGTATTCAGATTTTGTACCATGAGGTGAATGCCATTATCAGGTAATCATAATAAATCTTGTTCATTAGTAAATAGCCTTATTGACTCATATACTCCTGAAGGTGAAAGTGTAGAGTTATGTCCCCAAAAAGTAATTTGAAAGGAATATTAATTTACTTTCATCCTTTTTTGGGCTGCTAAATTCTCTCCAAACCTTTTTAAATTTTCATTTCACAGTATTCAGCTTACAAAATCAGATGCAGTGAAGAAAAAATTCAAAATGTGACAGGAATTTTCTTTTGTTTTTCTACTTTTTTCAGTTTTGCCAGGTCCTTCTCTTTGGTCGCCACAACCTCAGGCAGTGCTACAGGCTGGAGCAAGAGTGGCTGGAAAGCTGCCCAGCAGAAAAGGACCCAGGGGTGTTGGTCAACAGCAAGTGAACATAAGCCTGACCTGGATCAATAACAGTGTGGCCAGCAGGGCCAGGGCAGGGATTGTGCCCCTGTGCTTGGCACTGGTGAGGCCACACCTTGAATCCTGTGCTCAGTTCTGGGATCTTCACCACAAGAAGGACATTGAGGTGCTGCAGTGTGTCCAGAGAAGAGCAACAAAGGTCATGAAGGGCCTGAAGCACAAGTCTTACGAGGAGCAGGTGAGGGAGCTGGGAGTGTTTAGCCTGGAAAAAAGAAGCTCAGGGGAAACTTTACCTCTCTCTGCAACTGCTGCATTGCAGTGAGGTGAGGGTTGGTCTCTTCTCCAAGTAACAAGAGATACATAAAGAGGTTGTGCCAGGAGAGGTGTAGATTGGATAGTAGGAAAATTTCTGACCAGAAATGGTGCGGGAACAGGATGCACTAGCACAGGCTGCCCAAGGAAGTGGTTGAGTCATCATTTCTGGAGGGATTTAAAAGATGTGCAGATGTGGCACGTAGGAACGTGGTTAGTTGGTGGACATGGCACTGCAGGGTTAACAGTTGGACTCAAAGTTTGAGAGGTTTTTTCCACTTAAATGGCTCTGTGCCTCTTCCCTGTGAAGTTTTTGATATAATGCTGACTCATCTGAAACTCACCCACTAGTTTTTCAAATGAAACAAAACTAATTTCCTTTATTTTCCATTATTAAAATAATTTTGCAAAAGTAAGATGAATTTCAATTACCTTCTTTTTGTTTCTCTAACTATTAATTAACAAATCCTGGAATGGTACAAAGAGCAAAGTAATTCCAGTAATAGCTGAATATCAAGGGTAAGGCATTCTAATTGTCTATTTTAAAAAAGGAAGATGATATTTTAAAATTTAAAACCAAAATTAATTTTTATAACTATTAATATAGAATATACCTATAACATCGTGGCTTGGGGAGACTTTTGTGTCTCTTCCATCCAGCTACATTAGGGACTTTGGAAAGGACAAACAGATGTGGTTTGGTTTGAAGGCCACAAACTTTTGAAGTTGTCACTGCTTGTTGCTAAAGCATAACCCTCCAAAAACAAGGACTCACTATGTTGACCAGTGGCATGAGCATTACGTTACAGTGATCCACACAAAGCATAAATTGTGGCCAGCTAACCTAACAGAAGTTCATGAGAATGTTTCAACTTTCATTGTCTTTCTCTTGCTCTCCCACTTTTATTATTGATTATGCCAAACAGCATACAAGATGAGTCCTCCCTGATACAGCAACTGTGTTCTTTCTATAATGTCTTCTGCCATTGGGTAAAAAAAAGACAGGACCATATAAAGATATCAAAACCACATAACTGTCATCGGTTGTTTTAGCATTAGTATTCTTTTACATCAAGAGAACAGGGTACTCCAAAAACTGAGAAAACCTGACTCAGTAACTAAGTAGTTTAGTAATGTCATAAATTAGTATTTTGCCGAAAATATACATAATCAAATCTTCCTAGAATTAAATATCTGATGTTAAAGTTAGGTGAACTCATAATTGCTACTATCTCAGATATAATGCCACAAGAATGAGTTAGTGCCTCTGATAATCACAGGCTCAGAATAAAATATATGAACCGTGAGTTACTTCCTTCTTTAAAATCTCTAGGATCTTGACACCACATGGAAAAATCTTCACCTTGTAAAGACATCAATCTGATGTGGTTGATATTTCTTTTTCCTGTGAAGGGTGTGTACATTTTAAATTTTACCATTGATAAAAAGATTTGTAAATATAGAATCTATTCTAGAATGTCATGTTCAGGTTCATCTCAACTTCACCATGTAAGAAACTGAAATACTCAGCAATTAAGCAGTTCACTACAAATTTCAAATGTCCTATTGAAAACCAAGACAATGAATATATCTTAAATACAAATCCCATAGTAACCAGTGGAATGGGTGATTCAATAGCATTATCCTGTCAGGGAACTACACAAAGGACTCATGCTAACTATAATAATTACTTTATTCACCACTGAAACCACCAGAGATTAGCAAATACACGAGAAAATGCTGTACAGTGATGGATAACCTTTTATGTTTGTCACACTACTCGCATGAGAAAGAAGCATCTCATCCTGACTCACTTTGAATGCCCAGATAATGAGAAGTAAACTAAGAATGTACTTTCCTGAAAAAAATACTTTTAGGTTGTCATTTCATCATTTGTGCTTCAGCATGAGAGTGTGTGCCGTGCAGTATTATGGTCATTGGGGTTTTTCTCTGGTTGTTTTGTCGGGTTTCTCTTTCTTCTAATCTTCTACTACAGAGCAATAATTTTAATCTTTGATATGTGAGATTTCAAAGGACATTCTTGAAAGATGTAGCTGTTCTTTTTGCTAAAGTCTGTGAAAGTCATTGGGAACCAATACACTTATACTGAAGTGAAAAAGTAGCAAAAGCACCGTCTTGTTTAAAAGGTGAAGAAATTCCAATTTAAAAGGTTTGGGGTTTTTTGGTTTTGTTTTTTTTGTTTGTTTGGTTTTTTTGGTTTTTTTTGCTAGCAACCAGTCTAGTGAGTACTTACTATGTTCCCTGGCTATGTGTTTTCCCTGTTATTATGTCCACAGGAAGTGGAAATAAACTTCACAGAATAAAAAAGACATTTAGAAAATCTCAGTGATGACTATCAAAGTTCCCAGAAAAAGTGAAGCATAAACCCTTCATGAGACATGAGACACAGAAGAAATTTTCAAAAAGGAGAGAGAAAAGTCTAAAAAAAGAATTTTTCTTAATAATACTGTGGCAATTTCCTTTGGAATATTTCTGAGGTAAAAGTTTGAAATGAGATTATGTTGTTGTAATATATATTATCTGAACGGTATTTTCTGAGGGATAACTTGATAATCTTTATTTTGAATACCTGTACTTTTACCAAATCCCAACGACTTGAGTAAAATATCTACATAAGCCACTTGGAAATATTTATATGTAAACAAAACATTAAAAAATGTTTTAAATATTTCCATGCAAATTTCACAGCTATCTAGCTAAAAATGAATGGTAATGTCTGAATTACTGAAAGACTTTTCGGGAAGAGTTTTGTCCTGTTTCATCATCTCATCTTAAATTTGCTATTATTTTCTGCCTTGGAGGGAGCAGAACCACAGCTACCTCCTTTTCATTACATGCCATTCTAGTCGTCAGTTCTCCAAACTACTTGCCAGGAATATTTAATTCCATTTGTAGTTTAGTACAGACAGTTCATACAATTATACTTTGAAGAATGCTAATTCTAAGGAATCGCTACTTTGGCACCTCTTGGCTCTATCAGAACAGTGAGGAAGGGTCCAGTTCAGGCTAAAATGTCACTGAAGTGGTTTTATACTTATTTTCAAAAACTCACATGATATTTTTTACTGTAATATTTAAACCTAGTTCACAGAAAACGCCCAGCACAATCAAGATGGTGCAATGCAGAAGCAACCTTTGGGTAAGCAATAATTAGACAAAAAGCTATTATCAACAAATAGTGAAGATCTGTACAAACTAGCTTAAGAAAAGCCTTTTATGGTCTTGAATATGTGTACTGCTTCTCACAGGTAAACCAGGGTCAAAGTGTTGGAAAAGATTTTGCCTAGAATGAAGTGAATGTAATGTCTTACTTAAGTTGGTATTCTTAGAACGGGTCTCCATTCTTCAGGACTACATATGTAATTTTTAGCCATTCATAATTAACTGAATGAAGACTGTCTCTTTCATCAGGCTCCAGACTTCCAAAAGTAAAGACGTTTTTAAAGATGTTCCGAATATATTTTATAAAAATTCCACTACACAGTGCAAGAACATTCCTTCCATTCAAAGCCATGACATCATACAGAACAAAGCACCACATGAGAGATATCGAGCACCTCCATTTTAAATTAAGCTCAAACAGAAAGGAGGGCAGTCATAAACTCAGTAGACCCAAGGAAATGATCTAGAATAAAAGAAAAATGAATTTTCCAGCACATTTAGTTCCCGGGATATCACAATAGCTGTTCCTCTCATGGCACGATTCCTAGTCAAATTATTCAGTGATTATTCTATTTCAGTTTCTCTATTGAATATTCAGTTTAATTGCTCAAAGAGAATCACTTCGCTATTGAATATAGAAAAAAAATAAAAAGAAAGGAGAATAATTTTTGGCTGAATCTATCTTGCCACTCTGAAGCTGTAGGCTACAATTTTCAATGTCCAGCCTAAAGAAAAAAGATCTGATCCTTGCCTTTATTGTAACCACAAGAGATTAAATGCATTTAAGAAATGGATATAACATATATCAAATGTGTATATTCTGTTTTCACATAAAGTATGATTGACCACCCCATGCTCCACTGCCTTTGCTTGATCATCATGGCATGTCAAGACAAATTCAAAGCTGATCCAATTTAATTTACTCCTCAATTACAAGACCAGCCTGGGGACTAACACAAATCTGCCCAAAGAACTGTATATTTTTAATCTGACTACCCTTTCCATAAGTGCTATGTTCTCTAGACCCACAGAAATGCCAGCTTCAAGGCCAATGTTTCCCAAAGCTGTAGGGCAAAGTCTATTGTCAAACTTCAAACTTTATCATTTACTTCTCTTTCCTACTAAAAAAATAAATGGATATTCTATAGTTTCATGCACTAGATGGGGAACACACTTTGGAAACAGATTTTTGTTGGAACCTTTTGTTAGAACTGTTGATAGAAAATTGCTTTCTTTTTAGCAGGTCAATGATATCTCTTCCAGAAGTAGAAATTCCACAGGAAGCAAGAGAACAGGAGATGAGACACTTATGTATCAAACTGAAGGTGAAGAATATGAAAGTTAAGTAAAAATTATTAACAATGATGTAAGTGTTACAGAACATATCAAACTAAAATGCAAAGTAGACAGCACGTTAAAGAAATTTGAAAGCTTACATGACACACAAACAATTAAAACTACATTGTCCAATTCTACATTTCTGAACTGAATATTTCTTTACCAAATGGCTTATTAATTTATGCTATAAACCCATTAAGATATAAAACTCATCACAGCTCTGTAGAGGGACCCAGACAGACTAGATACATGGGCTGAATCCAACAGTATGAGGTTTACCAAGACCAAGTGCCATGTTCTGCACTTTGGCCACAACAACCCCCTGCAGCACTACAGGCTGGGTCAGTGTGGTTGGACAGTGTCCCGGCATAAGCGGACCTGTGGGTGGTGGTCAGCAGCTGACTGAACATGAGCCAGCTGTGTGCCCTGGTGGCCAAGAAGGCCAGTGACATCCTGACATGTATCAGCAATGGTGTGGCCAGCAGGACCAGGGCAGTGATTGTCTTTCTGTATTCAACACTGGTCAGTACCTAAATGGTTCTAAGGTAATTAAATTGCCTTTTTTAATGTGAGTAATGTTAAAGCTGTAGAGTTTCTGAATGATTTTCTCACTTATTACTGAGAAAAAAAATACACAAATATCCATTCAAGACAGATTAATTATTGACATTAACAGTTAACATTAACAGTTGACATTAACAATAAGTGACCTTTATCTTTGCTATCATTCTTGAATTAAAGGAAAAGAAACTTCAAGAGACATCAGTGTTAGGGAAATTGTTTTCAGCACAAAATTAAAATTAAAAAAAAAAAGCTCCTTTTAAATTTTGAGAAGTCTATTGATTGAAGAGTAAAATGAGAAGACAACTGTGAAAAAGGCACTATCTTGGTTTCTAACTTACATACAGCAAACATTGATGTGTGCCAGCCAGATGCTGAAATCTATTCACAAATGACCAGTTTGAAATGGATGTTTTTGTCAGCACTGGTCTGGATGAGTCAAATACAGACAGTGTCAACATTAACTTCCTTACAGACAGTCCTTCTGAGGAGGAATGAGGGGTGTCTGGGATTTCCTAAAAACTATGATTGTGCAGAGTTACTCATGTGCAGCAAGTTTGTGATGCCTGGAAGCACCAGACGTACCGTACACATGCATCACAGCTGGTCTGTGCCTGCACCATAAAACCAGTCTTCTAAACACACCAAATTTTTCAGGTATGTGATGCACCAGGGAGTGGCACGTGCACAAAGATATACCTGATACTTCCCCAGCTGTCAGGCATCTTGTACAGACACATGACAACTATGCAGTGTAGGTTCATTAATCACTGCTTCCAAGACATAGCACATCCTCTACACATAACATGTTGTTAATCTACTCACAGTCAACAGGATTGTTCAGGATTTCCACGTTCTGGAATGTGTATGGCAGACCTGCTGCATGTTACACGACTGATTTCCAAGCAATTTTGAGAAATCTTCCTGAGTTTCCAGAATTGTTATTTTAAATGGAAGAAGAAGTCATGACTAGCAAGTAAAAGATGAGAATAGCTCAGGTAATGATCTTCCCAAGGTCTGAATGAAAGATCAGCTGAGTCAAATCAAATTGCCTTTTAATTTTTTGCTAAGTCTTCATTATTTAAAGGTGTTAAATAAAAATCCACATAGACATATTTATTTATTTAGGCCAACTAATTTCTAGGTCTTTCCTTTATTAATTTTAATTAAATATGATAAAAAATGTGGCTTCTGAATCTTTTAGACTCTCACCTGCTGAAAAAGAGAATTAGACCTTTTAAGTTATTGATGTGTTTAAGCCTCAAATAGATACTTCAGATTTCAAATTGTATCTCCCCAGGTACTTATAATGAATTCACAGACCTGGTGAATTCCATCGAAGATCTACTCTCTCTAGAAATGCCTAATTCAGCTATGATCCTTTTAAGTAAAGTAATATAGTCAAAACCTGTTTTATGGGTGGCCCAACAAATGGATTATTTAGTATTTTATAAAACAAAGAGTTTGACATCTTCCAATAAAAATATGAAGCTTAAACTATTCATAAGATGGTGGTCAATAGATTCTGTGATATATTTAATAAGTGTATTAGTGCTTCAAATATTCATTTTGTCATATTTGAG
Organism: Nicator chloris; assembly: GCA_013400495.1. Taxonomy (NCBI): domain Eukaryota; kingdom Metazoa; phylum Chordata; class Aves; order Passeriformes; family Pycnonotidae; genus Nicator; species Nicator chloris. The sequence goes on from WAAE01000998.1 coordinate 11,765, forward strand.
AAAAATAGTCCATTCTCCCTTAAATTATGAGAGACGATATGTTCTTCTGGTTTTGTTTCATTTTTTGTGCCCTGCAGATTAATGTTTCTGTGTCATGAAGATCATCATTGAACAATCTTATTATCTCTGTTTGAATGAATAAGCAATGGTGTAGAGCAGCAAATTTTTGCATACAGATGGTATATTAGCTTGTACCCACTATAATGGTAATCATTGGGTGTATTTTGTATGAGCTTTGATGCTGAATCTCCAAATGCTGAACTATTTTTCCTCTCCTATACTCAGTACTCTAGGGTTTCCTGCCAAAATTCCTCCAAGTTACCACAGATGGAGGCACGAGAAGAATGATGGGATGTCCAAATCATCCTCTATCACCATCCTATCAAATGTACAACAGAACTCCCTTAGAAGCAGCTCCCATAATCAAGCACTGGCTCTTTTACAGCATGAAATATTCTAGTACTTCAACAATGTGCATTAAAAACAAACAAACAAACAAAAAACCCTAGTGGCAGCTATGATGAGTTTGAAACGTCCCTACAATGGTTATAAAGAGAACCTTGGGTGACATGATCAGTTTTAGCTATAGGTCCCTGTGGACTGATGGATAAGATTTTGGTTGCACTGTCCCATTCAGAGCACAGTGGTTAGCAGCTCAGAATCCCAGTGGTTACAAGTGATGTCCCTCAGTCTGTATTGTCAATGTTACTTAATATTTTCATTAATGACAGATTAAGGAGTTTAGTGTACCCTCAGCACACTTGCAGATGACACCAACTGAGTGGTGTGGTGACACACCTGAAGGACTCTGCCATCCAGGGTCATCTGGACAAGCTTGAGATGTTGGCCCATGGGAACCTCATGAAGTTTAAAAAGACCAAGTGCAAGGTGCTGCATCTGGATCAGATACACACAGTATCAACACAGGCTGGAGATGAACAGATCAAGAGCAGCCCTGCTGAGAAGGACTTGTGGGTGCTCTCAGATGAGAGGCTGAACATGACCCAGCAATGTTCACTCACAGCTCAGAAAGCCAAAGTGCAGCATCAAAGCCAAACCTGGCCTGCATCAATAGTAGCCTTACCAGGAGGCAGTGATTCTTCCTCTCTCTCCCTTCTAGTGAGACCCCACCTGCACTGCTGCACCCAGCTCTGGGGTCCCCAGAATAAGAAGGATGAACACCTGTTGGAGCAAGTCCAGAGGAGGCCCACCAACTTGATCAGAAGGTTGGAACATCTCTCCTACGAGGAAAGGCTGAGAGAATTGGAAAAGATAAGGCTTCAGGGTGACCTAATTGTGACCTTCTGGTACCTGAAAGCAGCCTACAAGAAAGATGGAGAGAAACTTTTTACAAGAGCATGAAGTGACAGGACAAAAGGAAATGGCTTCACCTGAAGGAGAATGGGTCTAGATTAGATATATGGGATAAATTCTTTTCTGTGAGGGTGATGAGGCACTGGAAGAGGTAGCTCAGAGATGCTGCAGGTACCCCATCCCTATCAGTGTTCAAGGAGAGGTTGAATGGGGCTTTGAGCAACCTGGTCTAGAGGAAGGTGTCTCTGCCCCAGAGCAGGGGGATTAAAAACAGATGCTCTTTAAGGTACCTTCCAACCCAACCCATTCTATGATTCTATGATCCTATGATCCTGTAGACACTGAGGATGAGTTTCCCTCTACATGAAATACGTCACAGATGTAACATTTCTGATACAACACCTCATAAACCTCAATTAATGCAATAATTAGCAAATACATAGTTACAAGACTGTGTTAATACTTTTATGGAATCAAAGCTTCAGAATTAAATGCACATGTTCAGTGAGAGCAGTGTAAGAAACTCTGCAAAATAATCCTTAAAATGTTCTATGGCAAATAAATAATAACCTAGTAACTAAAGCTTCTGTATACATAAGCAATAATGGCAAGTCTTACAGTTGAAAAGAACTGCTTGCCTTAGGGACAAAACCCACAACATACGATGAAGTCATCAGTCATCCAACACAATGAGCAGTTAGAACAGTTAGGAAAACACATAAAAACTAAATTAAATAATTTTTCTTTCTTAATCAAGTTAATAAAAGGCACCATCTACCCCTGGGAAATAAGATATCTCAGTTGTTGTCCAAAGCTGAATTCTGATAGTTAGTTTTAACTACAGGTAGGATTATGATTCTTCCTCCTTTTCCTTTTTAACAAAGGAAGAGGATGCCAAAGACTTAAGCAGAGACTGCTTACAAGTGAAGTCAGAAGCAGCTCAGCCTAGTCTAATTAGGTTTGTAATTTTTTGTTTATTCAATCTGTGCTGACCTTTTCTGAGACTCTCTAGCAAGAAACATCAGCATAATGTGTGTCTTAACGATGGATATGTTTGTGTTGAGTATACTAAGTAAAAACAAAAGCTGATATTCAGTAACACAGTTTACAAGGGCATTTGGAGGAAATTTTTATGATTTTTTTTTTTGCCAGGGATCTATGAAGTTGAACTGACTTAAGGACAAACTCCTATTGCATCAACAAAAAAGTCTTTCTTAATGTTAAGGCATTTTAGCTTATGGAATAACTACATCAGCAGTAGTCTGCTTACAGCAACAAGAACTCAAGCCTTAACAAATGTCTTTTCAAGCTTCTGAAGTGTTTCTATTTTTTTGAAGTTACTTTTATGTCTTCCTATAATTGCTGATAATTTTATATTGATACAAACTGGTCACATAAGATAAATAAAATATTTATCACTGAATGGAATGGAGGTCATTCAACAGCATGTTGCAATATTTCTTCTAGGACGGTTTGTAGTCTTCCCAAAGCAGCTACTTCTGGAAAAAGTAGTTGCTTTGTGTATATAGAGGCTACAAGAACAGAGTCATGTCTGTCAAATCCCCAGAAAAAGTAAATGGACAGATTTTGTAATAGTAGGAGTAGTGTATTAGGGGTCCTTCATGACAGGTGGGTGAGTGACTGGTTCTGCATGAATAAATAGTGATGTTTTATTGCAAAAAGAAAATTTACACAAGTTCTGCACATCAACAGTATATATATATATGTACATATATGAGTGGCAGACAGAACACCTAAAGTGAAAATGGATGTATTTTCTGTGTGAATTGAAGACATTCAACTTCCAGTTGATTATAAATTTGCATTCAGCATGAATAATAGGTATTCTACCACCAACAACAGGGGACAGTTTCAGTCTCATGCAAATGCTCATTGACTGCATTGTGTCAATTAAAACAGATGGTGTAAGGATGGAAGGGAGTTAATGTAATGGAAGGGACTTAATGCATTAGGGAAAGCATTCTCTTTTTTTTTTGTTAGAAAATGCAGTATTCCTTTAATGATTTTTTTTCCAGTTTCTGGGACCATGATGCGTAAAACAGAAAGATCAAGTCTAATGTAAAAGCCTTTTGCATTGTTCCTGTTGCTGTTTTCAAGATTTATGATTCTAAATATAAGCTGGCTAATATTTGCCTCATCTAATGGTAATCCACAGCCTGCTTGGCATGGGTACAATTATTCACAGCTGTATGCAAGATGTCATTAAATGCAGAACAGCATCTCTAGCTGCCTCCTGCACACTGTTAACAGAAAATATTCAGATGATTCCTCTCTCTAAATAATTCCTAAAAATGACCAAAATTTTTCCTGATATATTCAGGTATAGCAGAATTATTTCAAAACAAAAAAACAAACAAAACCCCCCAAAACCAACCAACCAACCAAAAAACCAACAAAACAAACAAAAAACCAACCAACAAACAAAACAACAGCAACAAATCAATAGCAATCTGGTCCCATTTTTACTTTAGTTTACCAGAAATAAGGTTTCTATGCTCCAGGTCTATGTTCAACATTTCACTACCATTTCATTTTTCACATAGATTCAGGTGAGTATAATCTAGAGAGATTATTTAAATGGAAATTATTTTAATCATTCAGTTGCTTAGAATAAAATTAATATTAATTTACTTAGTCAATTCCCTCTATGCTATCTTCTTCATAATCACTAGAAGATAATTCACAAAGGTCTCTCTCAATTATTGAATTATTATAGTAAAGGAATTACATTATTAGAAACTTATCCCAGGTAAACTTGAATGCCTTTTTTCCCAAAATTCAGGACATCATTTTTAAAACAACAAAATAGCAATGAAACAAGAAGTAACCACAAAACCTTTCATCAGAAAATAGTTCTCTGCAAAAAAAAAAAAAAAGCATTGTGGTTTTTGTTTCAGTTGGAGGGTTTTTGTGTTTGTTTTGGGTTTTGTGTTTGTTTTTTTATTTCTTTTTCTTCTAAACACCTCTCCACATCCATCAATGCAAAAAACAAAGCCATTAACAAGAATTTATTCTAGAGGAAGGCCTGTTTTTAGGAGTGCATTGGGTTTGTTTTGCGAGGTTTTGGTTGTGGGGTCTACAGGGGCGGCTTCCGTGAGAAGCTGCTGAAGCTTCCTCCATGTCCAGCAGAGCCAATGCCAGCTAATTCCAAGACAGATGTGCTGCTGGCCAAAACCAGGCCAATCAGAAATGGTGGTAATGCCTCTCTGATGAAACATTTAAGAAGGAAAAAAAAAGTTTTTTGAAAATTGTAATTGCAGATCTGGTTACATAGAGCCCCACCCTGCCTGGCCTTGAATAGCTCCAAGGCTGGGAAGCCCACAACCTCCCTGAGCAACCTCTTCTAGTGCTTCATTACCCTTATAGCAAAGCATTTCTTCCTAATATCTAATCTATTAGATAATACCTAATATGTTCAGTTTAAGGTCATTCCCTCTTGTCTATCATTGCATTCCCTTGTGAAAAGCTCCTCTTCCTTCTTTCTTGTAGGGTGCCTTTATGTCCTAGAATTTGCTATAAAGTCTTCCCAGAGCTGTCTCTTCTCTAGGTTGATCTGTCCCAGTCCTCTCCAAATGTCTTCAAAGAAGTGTTCCAGCCCTGTGATCAACTTTGTGGCTCTCCTCTGGATTCTTTCCTACAGGTCAGCACCTTTGTTGTGTCAGGAAAGATGAGTATTGACAAACTGCACAGAAGTCTAAAGCCCAGCACCTTTAAATTTAAGACCTCAGAAGAAAATGTATTGAGCATGCTGAAAAGCTCTTTCTTTTCAGACAGCATTTGAACTGAAATAACACGGAATATAATAATAATATAGTGACAGCATATGTAGCCTAGATTTTCTGAAAGTATTCTTGTAAATTCATAATTAAATAGAATTTTGTTTCTGAATTTCTTGTCTGATACAAATTATTTCTTTGAAGTTGGTAGATTTTTTCTATATATATATATACACTGAATATTTTGTTTTGAGTATTTCAAAATTTCAACACTGAAACTTCTAGACTCTCAGTAGAGGTTGGGCTAATTTAGTAAACAAGGTTAATGTCATAAAATTAGATATTTAATCTGGAAGTCATAAGGTTTAGCAGCATGCTTCATTCCATTACAACTGGTTACAAGCTATTCCCCAGACAGCTGCTCATTCAAATGCAAACATGAGGTAACTCCTTCAAAAACAGTATCTTCTCCTAGAGGAAAATGGATCAATCAGGAAGTTTAGAAAAACAGAGCCATTTCTGGTAAACACTGAGATATTAAGCTTCCAGTTACCTCAAGTCAACTGTGAGGCAAAAATATTTTCTTTCAGAAGCTCAAGTTGAACAAACATAAAGCGACTTGCATTGAATTCAGTGAAGCATTTAAATAAAAGTTTCCAAAAAAATTTGTTGAGTTTCAATATCTTTTTGTGCAATAGATACGCTGTATCTGTGCTGGCATTGCTTTAACTAACCCATTGACACTGATGGAGGTTTTTGAACATTGAAACGTGCAGTTTCACACAACTGCCAGAAGAGCTAAGATATTAGCTGTGGAATTGGCAAATCATACTAATTTAAAACAGATCTACGTGATTACATATCAAATTGTGCCTTTGGAGCCAGTTTTTCAAACGCGTTAATTTCAAAAGATTTCATCTCACAATTAAGCATCAGGATTAAAAACTGTTTTAAAAATGGTCACAGCTAAAGGAAAGAGACTACCACTTATATTTCAGTAACGTTTCACCAAGTACACTGCACATGCAAAAGTCTTAAATTAAAGAAAGCTAATAAATAACATATTTACTTCTGATAATATTTTTCAGAATATTACGCTGATATAGCTATCTCTTCTTGTGCAAATGTCTATCCCTTCAGCATTTATTTTGAGTACAATAGATCTTCATTTTATACCACAATATATGATATAGTTAGTTTACTCCTGTTTAACTCATTGAGTCTTGAGCTTGTCAACATCTGACTATTACCTTACTGTCAACTCCATTACTAGACCTCCAATAAAAATGACTTCAGAATTCACCAAGTTTCATTTTGGATTCTCATTTTTTCTTTTTTTTTCTCCATTAAATAATAATAATAATAAT
>WAAE01001000.1:0-34892 GCA_013400495.1 Nicator chloris
AGATCTGCTAAAAAAAAAAATGGATAGACTCTCGCAAAGGAAAGGTCACAACAACTCTATCCAAGGAAAAGTCAGGGATATCTATGCAGGTTTTTCACATGATAATGTCTCACTAATACAAACCAATACTAGTTTAGAAAGATATATGGGTAGGGTATAGCTATAAAACTCTTAAATGAAGTCATAGCAATGACAAGACAAAAGCACTTCTATGGCTACAGTTTATAGCTGTGGATAAAATGGGGAATAGTTTGTACTACAGGAATTTTAGACTGACAAATATTTCTGAGCAGTAGCATTATCAAACTGAAAAAAAAGTTCTAGGAGGTGCAAAAATACAAAAACTCATCTTGCTGCAGAGTGATTTCCATAATCTATTTGATCTATAAACCAACAAAGCAAAACTATTGACCCAAGCTCATCTTGCTCCCAAATCAAACCATATTCACTGTCCTATCCAGCTCTGATTTACTGCCTCAAAGATTAGATTAGTCACTCTTAAGTACATTTACCTAGTTGCATTCCATTATTTTCCTTCAGTTGTTCAATACAGATTATAGATGCTTGTCTTTAGAAGTAAAGACAGAGAGGAAGGGGTTTAAGCTACAATATCTAGAGCTTTTACAATGATTGAACAAAATGTTCAAGGCAATTTTTGCCTTAGTTTCCACTTGAAGCAGAATGGTGTAACTCAGTCCAATCCCTCTGTGTGGAAGGCAATTATTTATCAGCTTCCTTTTGGCAAAGAATTCTTTCACCTCTTATTTTAAAGCACTGAGGGTACCAAGGTGTTTCCTGCTAAGCCATTTATCACAGCAGGCTTATAATTTATTTTAACAAGAAACACAAGATAAAAAGGGTATCATGGAAATGCAGTGCCCCACAATAATGGGAATGTAATTCTAATAGCCACAAAGACAGTTTCTAATGCTGAAGATTCTCCCACCAAAGCAAGCACTGTTAATGCATGTTTAGTCACAGCATTGCACAGACTGCTGATGTATTCAGCAATTACTGCCCCCTGCTCATTCTCCTCAGTTAGACTATCCACAGTATTGTGAACAATTGACATATAAAAGCAAAGATTACCACCAGTTGTGTATGCACACAAACCCACACCTATGCACACACATACAAACACTTCACACCACACTACTAAAATGCCACGTTTATTCTGTCAGGTCTCACCTTCTCAGAGGTGTGCACATGCTGTTCCAAAGTACAGTCGGAACAAATTAATGCTTTTACCTTAATTTCTAGATTAAGATTCTTCATTGTGAGGAACAATTAGCACCAGCTGATGGAGCTATTACTTTGGTTGAGCTTTGAAATCGGTACAAAGCTCATAGTAAGTTTGAAGTCACTACTAAAAGACTTGATTTTTTTTTTGCCAACTCAAGAGAGATGTTCCTACTTCCTCCAGGAAACATGCAAGTAAATTCCAGAATTCATTAAATGTTTGTGCTCTGCCTATTCCCTGGGCTGCATGATGAAAGATCCTGGACAAGTGAGCATAACTGAAGTTAAACATTTCCAGCATTCATGAATAAAATTTTGACATTTATCATCTGAAATAAATCCAATTTTTAAAAAAAAAACTTTACTTTTTCCTTTAAGATTTAAAAGAAGAAACTTACACACAGGGAGATTTTGAAATTTTTCCTCTTAAATTTATCTTTATTATTTATAAACTCCTGCATCCTCTCAGCACAAGGAATTAATCAGTTCTTCTCTGAGCTTTTCCATTTTCCTAGCCAAACATCTGCACTTGCCTTCCCCATCTGCTGTTCTTGTTGTTGAGTTAGTTTACCAGCTCAATCACAGCAACTTCCTTTTCGGTTTCACTAAACAATAGATTGGTGCTCTCCTGAATGAGGTTGCCTTCTGTCTTTTCTATCATTCCATCTTTCCCCTTCACTAGCCTGAGGTGATAAGAACAAACACCACTAGCAAAAGCTCATCTCCTTCACTCTAAAAGAGAAATTGATTTTGTTTTATTCTCAGTAATTCTCCTTGCTAATTTTTCCAAGATCAAGATATGAAAAGATAAAAAGACAAAGGCAAAGACAAGAGTGCAGGGCCTCACACATATATATATTTTTATGTATGTACACATATAAACACTTGTTTTAAAGCAGACTAGGAAGAAGGCCATTTAAAGCAACACAAAACACATTCCTAAAAACCACTGTAAGTACTGTTAAATATTTACTTGGTTTTGCCTGGGTGCAGTGTTACCCAATAGGCCATTTCCATTATATTTAATAAAATAGTGTGATGAGATGCTACAGAAGCCAAAGTTGTCAATTCATGACACATTTTAGTCACATATGTATTGCCCAGGTTATACAAACCTGTAAATGTAAGAATCTTAAATGAAAAATAAAACAAATCTGTAGTACATGAATCCTACAGGCTGAAGAGCCTAAGGTCAGTAAACAAAACCTACAGCCTATTTCTGTAAGTCTCACTGTTTTGGGAGTTGCTAGGAGCCGAGAATGGATCAGCAAATCAGACTGAGAAACAGAACTTCCCCAGCTGCAGACTCAGCAGCTTCAAAACCAAACCACCCCACCATTTTATCATCTTGATCTAAATTAAAACAAAAGACCTAAAAGAATTTTCCTAAACTACAGTTAAAAAAAAAAAAATTCCTGGTTTCCTTGCAACTAATGTACATGAGCAAACTCTGAAGTATATTTCTTGGGAATTTTTTGTTATTATTGGAATGGTGTGTGAGCAACTGGAACTGTAAATCTCATGCCAACAGTTAATTCCATATTGACTTGACTCACACAGACTTTGTTATGCTTTGTGTAGGATCCTCTTTTGCCATTATCACCACATCAGTGCATTACAGCAGTATGCAAACTACCATGAAATTTAGTTAATAGGAAACCATATCCCTCTCTAACCTTCTTCCAGGAAGAGGAATACTACTATGTGTAATATTTTCTTCTAACTTTCAATTTATTTTTCAAATTAGAAGCAGCAAGCCCAATGTATTCTTTTTACACTTACGGGGGGAAAAGAACAGTTGGGAATGTCTTTGAACACACTTGTTGCCCCATGGACATTTAACTCATAATCTAGAAACACTCACCTGCAAAATAAATAACATTATGCTTCCAAGGTCCCCACTATGTTTTCAATCACATTCTCAGGTTTTGAGTCTTTTGCCATCTGACTCCTTTTACAATGCTAAGCCTGGTGCTTCTTTTAAGTATTGGAAACAACTGGTGATCTGACAAAATCCAGGACTACTCTACAAACTGAAAAGAAAAAAAATCCAAAGTTTAGTTGTTAAAACCAACAGAGATGTGACACTGTTCAGGTCACCGTGAGGTGACAACTTCTCTGAATAAACAACAAACAGACCAAAACACTAAACCCTTTCCTATCAGTATCTCCAGATATCTATCACTCACTGTTTCTAAATTGCCAAAACTAACTTCTTACTTTACTGATTTGTCCAAAAATTGTAAAATGTTATTTGAGTAGCATATTCACCTCTGCAGAGAAATACTGGTCCAGACTTTTTGAGTTTGAGAGGGGAACAGAAGCCAAATCTTCTAGCAATTCCTTAAAATATAATCTTGACATTTTTTACTTCACCCTTCCTCTTTTTATTTATAATCCTCCACACATGAGAAGGACTCAAAACATTGGGAGAAACAGTTCTCCTGAACAGCCACAGCTACCCCAGCCACTGAGGATTTGCTTTTTGTTGCCCACTTCTCATTTCATGTAGGTTGAGCCGAGGACAGAAAAAGCATGTGGCCACTAACAACCCTCCTGGGGACACGTTCAGCAAGGTGCAGCCTGTGACACAGGTACTTCACTCTCTCATTTACATTTTTGACACTTGGCCGCCTTCTTTCTACTTGCAAGTGCAATCCTGCCCAACAGCATGGCACACTGTTTTTGAGGGAGGGATACTCCTCTTTTTGGAGCACAGTCATCCCCTTGGTTAGTGCTAACAACAGCAACCAGTACCAGAGGCTCAAAAAAGAGGGTAAGGTAGAAGTCTCACAGCCCACTTGCCTTGTGAAAGCACTCCTTGCCTGCCTCCAGCAACCTGCCACTCGGAGAGAGCCAGAGTTGGGAAGCGCGTTTTAACACCCTTCCAAAAACCTCTCCCAGTTTCTGTGCAGTTGTCCGAACCAGTATAAGCTACTGCGAGACACACTAGCCTACAGAAACAAAGTTTCAAAGGTTAGTTGTGCCTTATTTAACAAAAGTAACAAAAAAAAGAAGTAATCTCATTTTGCTTGCAAACTACCACCTAACAAGGACATTGAAAGCCTTTTATTCTTTCATATAAGGTGGAACATCAAAATACTGTTCCCATTCTCTAATAGGAATTAGAATTTTCTCATATGAACAGACAGCTCTATTGCAATTTCATTGCTTTCTGAACAGCAAACATAGAGCACAGCCTGTAAAATGAGAATTATATGCTTCCCTTTACACGCATATCTTGCAGTCATCAGTCTGAAATGTTATCTGCTATCCAATCACACTTTTGGAAGCCCTCTGCTACCAGCTTCCCATTTTACTAACCAACTTAGTATCTGCAAATATTTTAAGGAGGTTAAGAGACTTTCAATTTAGATAACAAAACAAGAACTCTCAGAATTGCCTCACTAGCTCTTTTACACCTATGGAGAAAGGGAAGAGATGCATCTTTTGTTCCACAAAAGTGACTAACAGCAGCAACATTTATGGAAAGGGGAGAGCACAGTTCAACATTTTCATATGCAATAGAGAAGACTATAATAATATAATAATGAAACTCCTTTTCAAATTTAGATCTGAAAGCATAGTTTCATCCTTCAGTCTCACTAAGTCTCAGAATATGCAAACATAATGCTGGTAAGCCAAAGAAACCCTAAATTGTTTTATCAGCCCTAAGGCACAGATATAAAAGGTTATTTTTCAGGACTTCATACAGCTTACAGAAGGGAAGCTGCCAGAGAAGCCCTTTCTCAAAGCAAGTCTTCAAAAATCTCTGCAGCACTGAACAAGATTCCCTCCTTCACACAGCTCCCTTAATTACCCTTGTTTAAAAATACTCCAATTAACAGCTAGAAAGTGAGCATAAAAGGAATAAGGCTGCTAGCTCTCCCATTCCTATCCAACAGGAAGAAAGTTTTCTTTAGAGAAAAAGTTACTTTTGCTTGTTACCTAGCTGATAACTAAAAAACAGTTAGAACTAGACTATTACCATCCCACTCCTCCATTTGCAGCTGTTTAATTCCATACTTTTTTTTAAAGCTTTTGAGGAAGGCTTTTCTCAGTCACTTTTCTGGGTTAAGATTTTAAACAATTAAAGAGACTTGTGTATTGGGGAATTTCAAGTACCTTTTGCTGGTAATTCCTCCATAAGTGCATGTGTTATTTCCTCCTCACTTTCCTCCAAAGAGCAAGGAATTTTAATAGGATAATGTGAAAGCATATAAAACCATCACTGAGGAGGCAAAGATCTAAGAAGGGAGTGTTTAATATTAGTGAAGCAACACCAATAAGGTATCACAGCAAGTCTTTTAAAAATCTCAACAGTTAATTCTGTGTAGATCAGGAAAATAAATGCTTTTTCAAAAGCTGATTGGCAATTTAAATATTACTAACTTCTGCCTTTATCCATATTTAAATATAACATAAGCAAAACCAATTATTCAGGGAAGAGGAAATCAACTGAACTTGGGTTTTAAGAGCTTTCTGGTAGTCAGCTACTCTTGCCTTTTATCTTCCCTCTCATCCATTTCCATTCTCATTCTCTCCTGTATCTTTGCCTCTTATTCTGAAGGCAATAACTCCTACAGTCAATATTCCTGTGTTTGGTGCTTGTCCAAATCCTTGTTACTTGATAACAACCACAAGTTCCTGCTTCACAAACTAGCCTTTCACAGCCTTCTGCTTCTGTATGCATCCCATCTGAACCACAACAAAAGTCATATGTGTTTTCTGTATCATTTTCTACCTTTTTTTTTTTTTTTTGAGAGAGAGAGGAAGTAGGTTAATGAGTTCTGATGTATTCAGTTATGCCAGATACTTACTCAGCTGGAACATGCACTGCAGATGATCAAATCTCTCATTCAGTTGTGGTCTGGTTCTTTTACATAGGACATCAAAATAGTTAAAGTCCTTAACATAAAAAAAAAAAAATTCGAAGAAAATTCCAGATCTATTTAAATTGATTAACCTAATAAAAAAAGGCGTAGCTCACTAAAACATGATCAGAAATAGCAACTTGATATTTACAAAAATAATGACAGTACTGCCAGTGTAAACATTTTACTGAGCAGACATAAAAACAGCTTTAAAAGAATAAGCTGAAGTCAATACATTATAAAATGTGAAAACAACTTTCAGCTCTAGTTAAGATGCAGAAAGTTCTCAAATATCATATATAGTCACCCAGAAAAATGCAAAGAACACATCTAGACAACTCACACAGACATAATTTTCTCAGGAGAAAATGAGGAAAAAACAAAAAACCACCACTAAATAAAACCCCCAAAACTTGAATTCATTCCACCCATCTAAAGTACTACATCTGTTCCAAAGAGGTTAACTGTGTTTGTTCTAGTTTATTTGGATATTAAATGCAAGATAAAAGATCTCTAGGCGAAATGTAAAAGATTGTATCTTATTTTTGGGAAATAAACAGATTCCAGAGGTGTGTTCCCACCCAGCCAATCCCAAGGCTGTTGTGCAGCTCTGCCACCTCTCTGAGCCCAATCACAGCCATGAAGGGAAACTCGTTTTGCAGTTTGTCTCGGCGGCGCTGATGATGAATGGCTGCTTCAGGGGAAGAGATCAAGCTGTGCGGTTAAATCTTCCTATTTGTTCCATCTGCTTTTCTATTTTAAACAGCTGCAGTGATCAGCCTGGCACCCTACATTAAGTACATGTGAATTTCATAAGAGAAAACATTTCTATAAGTGAAAACATGACCTAGGGAGGACAAATCTTTCTCAAACTGAACACTGCAACTTCTGCAAACAGCTGCAGAAATTTACTATTATTTTGTGTCTGCCTTCCAGAAAAGATACGGCATAGCCATAGCTCAATCTTTCAGCTTTTACAAGGTCTACTTTGCAGCCATAGCTGGTTTCAAGATGATGGTGTTCTCCACATTTTGTCCTCCTGCCTAGCTCCACTTTGCATTACAACTTGTAAGATGGCAGCAGCAAAGAGCACACAGAGTATGTTTATTAGAATATGCAATTCAAATATACAAAAGCCTAACCTGTAAGCCTTACTTATCTTGTAAGTGTGCTAAGGTTGTACTAATGTAAGGTATGCCAATCCAGCCCGGCTCCAAAGGTCATCATTTTAAAGGAATGCTTTTAATAAAGCCCATTACTGATTTTAAGCTAAAAAGACTGACAAACATACTGAGACAAGCCATGGGGTTGGGTGTTTTTTCCATTTGGTTATAAACACCATGCTTGACTGGTCAGATTCCAGTGTAGCCAAATGCTGCTTTCACTTATACTTTCACTGTGTTGTTCTTTCTCTCCTGACATACTATGCAGCACTGCTCTGTTCTGCTAAACAGCTTCCTCACTTCCCAAACCTAGCTACATTTCAAATGCCAGCAAAACAAAGTTTAGTTTATCTAAATATCTACCTTACCCCCAAATTGAAATGTTTTAGGATTCTAAGGAAGGAGAATGCTAGCACATGCAGATGCAAAGACCATAACATGGTTATTTTCCTATTGCTGTTTCTCTCCCCCACCTTAAATAGTTTCTCTGAAAGAGTGAACATGGTTAGCCACTTCTGAAGTAAAGTAAATGAAAAGTGAAGTGAAATGGCAATAAAATGAAATTGCTAATAGCAGCACTGTAGGTTGCCTTGTCAAAGTCTCACAAGAAATTGCAACATCTCTTAGATAATTTTCACCATACTCTGTCTATGGATCATTTTCTTCACATTAATATGTCTTGCTATATAAGTTTTCTAAAGTGCAATGGTATATACAAGTTAGGAGAAAGTATTTCAACTTCAACTAAATATACTTCTATAAATTCATCCTATCAGCTTTTCACGTAACTCAAAACTGTTGTGAAGTTCCATGAGCATTATTTAAATTTTACAGACAAACAAACTGAAATTGGGCTAAAACTCATCCAAGATCACACAGCAGGTCAGAGAGTGGCAAGGCCAGGAACAGAACTCATCTCCCAGGCCATTCCTGGAACTGACCATTTCAATATTGCTGAAGCAGGAGAAGGTACATTTTGGGGACAAATGCCAGAGGAAGATTTCTTAGTAAGGAGTCAGAGAGAACATTCATGTGCCAAGTTCTTGAGAGATCAAAGTCTCGATTATATTTCTGTCCCCTCCTTGCAGTAAGACTTGTTGAAAGTGCCTTTCAACAGCAGGACACATGAATGTGAATGTGACACCAAGTTGGCAAAGGCTTCAGAAGTTAAGATTTGATCTTAAAGTCTAACTACAGTATCTTTTGATTAGCAGAATTTAAAGCTGACAAGTCTATAGATTTAACATAAAACTTCACAAATGAAATGACTGAACAACAAAAAAAACCACAATCCCAGCATTAATCTCTTAGGAAGAAATCAAAATTATTCGAGAACTGTCTGTACAGTTTCTATTATTGCATAAGTTTCATTTTAAAGAAGATTTTAATATTGAAATAAGTTTTAAGGCTATTAGAGACACTTAGCACCTTTAAGGAGAATTTCAGGACAGGAATTGTAATTTTCAGTATTCAGACAGACCTCAAGTAGACATTTTGAATATTATTCTAATAGTCTAACACAACACACAGTTAAGTCATGCTGCCAGGGTGTTTTCTTTTGGGTCACCAGTAAGGACTGGAAAAATTGTGCAAAAAGCCTCTGCACAACCAGCACAAAAAAAAACCATTTCAAAGTAGCAAAACAAAACCCCAAACAAAGCAGAAAGATTCTACTTCACTTACCTGCTTTCAGCAGTAACTTAGATTTATGCAGATAATCCTAAATTATTACACTCTGTCAAGGAGCTGTAACACTAAATTGTGACCTCCCGCAGGCTGACAGTTTTACTTTCATTTGGGATTTCAAACAGTTGAACTTAGTTTGCTTTATTTCCACACCTCCCCACCCACCCCCATGTCCTGCCCCAGCAGTACCTTCTCCTTTTATGCTGCCGTGCGTCAGCGGGATACGTTCCTGCAGCCCCACATGCTGCATGATGCAAGAATGTGCAATCTGGAAGGGCTGTTATTGATACAGTCCCAGCAAGGTATGTACCTTATGGGCACACAAAGTTGGGCAGATCCTGTCTGTACAGGCAATACAGAAATCAATACCTTTATGCAGTAAGCACCAGTGGAAATGAACAGATCTTTAAAAACAAATTTTTAATTTCACAACACAATGTGAAAGTTGGCATCATGTGACGCTGTAGGAAAACAGTAAGACGATGGCAAAGTAGGAAGCAAGAGCAATGAGATGACAATGACAGAACAGGGAAGGGAAAAGCTGAAAGGAGTTCAGTTTAGGATACACTAACTAAGGTGGTCATCAAGTCATCAGACATGAATATGATCTATGCCCAGACAGCTGAGACAGAAAACGGAATCTGAAATTCAGAGACCAGAGATGGTCTACCTCAAAGACAATTATTAGGGAAAACATTGAGTTTGATAGTGCAGAGTAAGTGTTAAAAAAGCTACAACAATAATACCCTGCACATTTAATTAACATGAACATGGAGAATTTCCACAAAAACACTGGAATCAAAAATCTTTATTAACCTGGGACTAAAGACATTTATTGAATGGATTTTACCATTCACGTTGCTTTCATTTTTAAATTCTGCCAATCTAATATTTGCAAGTTCTGCTCTTTCCTTACAATTCCTGGCTGCAGAGTTTAGTGAAGTGACTGCCTGCTAACTGCCAAGTATTCTTGTGCCTTAGCAGGATATAGGCACTTCATTCCCATAACATGATTTTATTTGGCAGTTGGCACAAAACAGGCATTAGGGTTATGATTCAGTACTTGGTTGTCTCAACAATCTAAAGCTCAATGAACTTTTATCTCCCTACCATTTGGTAACCAGACTATTAAAAGGTTAAAACAGGCAAAAAGGTCTCTAAAATTCTTCTTCTACAGAAACCTTCATATTTCACAGGGCACTTTTCAAGGACAAGAACACTAAAGAATCAGCCAGAGGTGCATGTGTTCCAAAGCAATATTTATTGTGTCACATTAGCTATGCTTTCTCCTAATACCTCTCTCTACCGCCCCATATAAACACTCACACAAAGCTCTTACTGAAAAATACTGCTTCACTTTGAAAATATTCTCAAAGCTTTATGTTCTCAGAACCTTCATGGATCACAGAATTTTCCTTTCCCAGAGCTTAACAGTGAAGAGGAGATAAGACTGAACAAGGATCTGAAGGTCTTCCTAACTTCACAAGCTACTGTGTTGCTCTCCCTCACCAACCTGTACTTCTCTCTTTCCCACTCCACAAAAAAGTAACTAGACTTCATCTCTTGTTTCAGCTGTCTCCAGAGAAGCAAGCAAGCAGCACGCATTACAACCCCTGCTCAGCTCTGAGCACTGCTCCCAGCACTGCTGCACAAGGCTCTGGCGCCAACCTTGCCTGAAGCAGTGAGCCCAAAAGCCTCTGTCCTCCAAGAGCCTGACACCTTGAGCCAGAGGTGCAATCTGCTAGACGGTCATCTGCTGAAAACCGCATCTCAAATTCTTCTACTCCAAGAAAGAAGAAATCACTAGAAGAAATGGTATTATTTGAGCTTGGACTGTGTCCTCATTCCATGAAGGCCTAATGCCAGAGTTCAGCACCCGTTTTCCCCTTCAGGTTATAGAGTGGTGCTTCTAAAAGGTAAAAAGTAACCCAAAACAACACAGCACTTGGACAATGTAAACTGTAGGAGCTCAATGATATTCCTGAATGGTGGCCCAGGTACAGATCTAACTACACTCACTAAAGCCTCTATAAACCACCCCTTTCCAAACCAGCTGGGTCTAGTAATGCATAAGGGGTCCACAAGAAGCAAGTCACTGTGGGATAGATTAAATTAATAAACGTCCACCATTTAGGTCAGGGACATTCCCAGATTTCCAGCAGGGAGAAATCAAGCAGACCATTACACAAGCACAGCCTTATCAGCTTCCATTTTGCACAAACTGCTACTTTCCCTGGTTCCACACCCAAAGTGTAATGATCTACAATAAAAAGGCTGACTCCATCTTTTCAAGGACATTGATAGTTTAGTGTTAAAAGGAAAACTATGGGGTTTTTGTTTTCCTTTGGTTTTGTGGCTTGTTTCTCTATTTGATATTTTGAAGATTAAAACTTCACAGAAGAGGGAAGGAATCGCCAAAAAGGAAGTCTGCTAACCTGACAATGGGCCTGCCTCTGGTTTTATGCTAGCTATTCCAGAAACAACAATGAACCAAACCAAAAAAAAACCCAAAACAACAAAAAAACAAAACAGGGCTATTTTGAAGTTCCGTCTTTATAACTCTAGGCTTCTGATGTTCATAGAAGCTTTTACAATTAGGAGGCCACTAAACAGTCACCCCAGGTGTCGTATAACTAATTCATGTCACTTGGGGAAGGTAGGGGGAAAACTATTAGCCCAGTCTTGTGGGAAAACAGGGAAGAACTGGCCATCATCAGCCACCTTCTTTAATCTACTGCCAATAGATTAAACCAATAATTGTCTACAGCACCACTTGATGTTTGGCATTTGCTACATTTCCTTCCTTTCCAAAATCCTTTAAGAAAAAGTTTTGAAGATGCTGGAATATATGCTTTAGCATGCAGCCATGCTTTAACACAGAAGGAAAAGTAAACATTAATAAGAGCTGTTAATAATAAGTTCACACAACTGCAAACAATCACTTTACCACCATCTTGGGAGTTAAGTCTTGTCACTTCAGCCACAGCCACTGACAGCATGTTCCCCATTTGATGCATTTTACACAGCAAGTCAGACAAGTCCGTTTTTATAGATGAGCTACTCCAAAGTTAATGGTAATTTAGTTCACGTGCAATCACGGAAAGTTACCCTAAAATCAGAAGGCCTGAGTGTGAAGGGAAGTGTTAGTGGATACCCTGTGAGTTCAGTCACAGAGAAACACTCAGGTGTTTCACTCAGGTTGCAGATTTTCATGGTCCTGTCATGTAACCTCTGGCATTTCACAATGCCCATGACCATCCACTATGAGCAAGATTCGATCGCATACATATCTGTGTTTGAAAAAAGGTCTGTCAAACGGAGTTGAAACACAGTGTCACTAAAGAGACATGTATTTCATCTCCTATTGTTCAATTTAATTAGGAGACGGGGAAATAAAAAGGCCTCTGCACATTTAATATATGCTATTATGTCATCTAGTTACATGTTTGCTTGAGGCTTACTTCATTTGGCCTGAATATAAACTTGGAAGAACTTCAGGTTCTTTTAATGCTAATGATCTAGTTCCTGCATAGTACAGTCAAATGAAAAAGCCTGACACGGGAAAACTTAAATAGCAACAAGAATGCACAGTTCTCTTCAAGAAGAATTTCAGCTTCACCCTCTATTAAACTCAACCCAGTGTACAATACTCATTGACACTGTTTTGCTCTTCCTCCAGACTGTCCTGCTGGTTCTGTAACCCTATTTCAGCCGCTTAGCTGCAGAAGTGCATGTTACTTACATCTCACTGAACTTTGATTTTGAAAGCAAATTACAAATCCACGAGAGACCAATTATTTCCTTTCTAGGTGCCAAACTGTTCTATGAAGTCTTATACAAACACCCATTGATATTTTAAAGAACTGTTCTTCTTTTCCCTTAACGGGAACTTCTAGATGCAAACATTTTTCTCCGAAACTAAAGATAAAGAGAAAACTCATAAAAAATACCAAGAGACACCCAGTTTTGGTTCAAACCTCCACTCTAGCACCAGTCAGTTATAAAGGAGAATGAACCTACAGTGCCCTCAAGTGTGAGGGGATATGAATTAGAAGAAGTCTGGAGATCCAGAAAGAGAGAGAAAAGTTCTTAAGCCTTCAGGAAGGACCCTCACTGAAGAAAACAATGCTTACCAGCACATGGGGATGACTGCCCTTATGCATTAGGACAGACCGTGTACTATAAACACGTGCAAGAAACAAATGACAAAACATCTCCACTTTCAACTGCCTTTTCAGATGCTTGTGAGCTGGAAGTTTCATGTGCATTGTCACCACAGGAACATAACAAAGGCAGATTAGTTATCTAGTGTAGAAGCCTCAAAATAGTATTTCAAGGAAGTACCACCTTAGTGGAAGGTCAAATTTACAAATACAACAAACACTGTGCAGACAAGTTCAACAATGTTGAAATCAACAATATTTCTTCAAGTGTCGGAATCTCTTAGCAGAGACCACACTTCACTCTCTTTCCCAGGAACACAAAAGTTATTTTTTCTACAGTTATACCGAAATTGAGGAGGGTAATGCACCTTAGCCAGCATGCACAAAACCTGTAGGTCAAGTTGGAAGTCACCTAAGTTAACCAACAGGAAGCACTGAAGACAGGAGTGCCTTATCAGTCTCATCTCTCAGTGTGCTAGAGCTTTCTGTCCACCACAAAAGGCAACTGCATCTATTTATGACCACAACCTCAAGCTGAGAGACTGGTGCTCTCACCTCAGCAGTGGGATCACTTAAGACAGATGCAAACTCCAAGTCATTAATGGGCCCAAGGTGATTTCACCTCCTCTCTAAATGAAGTTAGCTGTTTAATGATGGCAACACAGCCAGCACTTCCAACTGTGTTAGTCCTGCTTTACATGCAATTCTTAAGTTGTTCACAGGCCTGGAAATGAGAGCAAAAGCTAGTTCAATTCTCCCATCTTGGGAACCCAGGCATGTAAAGGGCATGACTTCGAACCACCTCAGGGAGAAAAGGTGCTGAACTCACAGTCCTCACTCTTTGGGAATGCTCTAACCACTAAGCTATTGCTCAGGAGTGGGAGGGGTAGCTCTGGTTTGTTTTGTGCAAAGCCCATCTGATAGGTCTTCAGTAAACATGCTCCAAGAACATCATGTTCTGCAAGCCCTGAGAGGAGATAGAAGGAAACATTTAACCTCTGGATCCAGAGTGAGGTTACTTGAGCACGGGTGTGAACTACTGCCCACTTCCAGGGAAACACCCTCAAGCATGGCTGAATATCTGATGAGGTTCTGCCTAGATGTTCACTGACTTTAGCTGCAGAAGGATCCCAAGTTTTGAAGCTCTGAGCTGGGTCATAAACACAAGCTTCCTGAACTCAGCTCCTGTCTTTAGACTGCATAATTGTCTTTCAGCAACTTAGTGCAAACCAGAACCTTTGTCTTCACAAATAATTATAACACAGGACAGAGGAACCCCCATGCTGGTGGCTCAAAGTGCCAAAATCTGAAGGTATACTATTCCATTTAAAACAAATAAACCCCCAAAACCCAACCAAGGAAAAAACCCCACCAGCTGTACTATAAAAACATTAGGTTTGAAAAGCAAAGCATTCTGGTGCTAGCAACTACCAGAACTTGAGTCATCCGAGATTATTTCAACTTCCAATTTTTAAGTTTTCATTATAATGTAGGGAGGACATTTTCCTGTTAGGGTTGCCTTTTCCTATAGTGTCATCTGTTGCAGAACCTCACCTCTTTTATTGTTATTGTGAACGATATATCAATGATAAAGCAGGGACAAACTTGTCAATGAAAATACTGCATAGTAAACTCTGTCACAATCAGGACCTAAATGTATCCCAAGTGGCTGAACTACCATTCCCCTGTACCAGGTGGTAAGAAACAGTAAGTAACAAAGTGTAAGAAACAGAAGAGCATTACACCTGAAAATACCTCCAAGATACAAGCTAACTCTTTCAGTTGCATACATATAATACATGTTAAAACAATTTGAAGAGTATTTGCATCTAAAAGGGCACAAGCTCCAGCCTCCTTCTTTCCCTAAAATACCACCTATGTTCTGATGCATTAGACGCTGGTACTAAATCTCTGGAGACACGAGCAGTCTTTTGGGTCATTGCTACAGCCAGGGTTGAATTAAGTAGAGCACCTTTCCCACTGGATGAGGCCTTGCCAAACAGCAGGATAAAAGCTAAAATCCAGCCAGGAAGTGTCACCATGCAGGGCCCTTTGAGCACATACCAGTGACTCCTGCGCACCACAGTCACACAACAAATAATGTAGTTTCTTCTAGCAAGTGAGGAGTGGCAAAGCATTCTATTTCCCCTATCTCGCTTTACAATAGTGGACAATTAACAGTATTTAAATAGATTTAACCTTGACAATGCAGTAGTTTTACTCTGCTTGGAATAAAGCAAAAGAAAAAAAATTGCAACACTACCACACAACACATTACTTTACTTAAGATAATACAGTTCAGCAGAAGAAATTATTTTATTCCAGAGATAGCTTAAACGTGTTTATTGGTTAATTTTGTTTAACAGGAACTAAAAAGTCCTAAATCATTAAATGTCAGCCCTCTCCTCCCAGCTAGAATCTACTCTTTTGTTGAATCTGTTCTTAGAAAACTGGTTAGGTGGCATGTGCTAGTTTAATTCTTCTTCGCTGGTAAGCTCAAAATTAAAGAGTTATGCAACAAAGTTTTCTAATAATTTAATTTCCCTTAAAGTCATTCACATAGATTGCTTGCTAGATCCTTCAGAAAAAGAAAACAGACTGATTCTGGCTATTATTTTCACTTAATACCTATACTAGCGTTTTCTGGTTAGATCGGGCGGGGGAAAGTCTATGCCATGGCCAGCAACAGAAGACACCATCATACACACTCAGGACTGACTTCCTTCACAAACCTCAGCTTTTTGACCCCAACTCTTTCAATTATTAGAACATCATTGTAGTTGGGTAAGGGATTTTTTTCTGTTGTTCTTTCAGCTTTGGAGTTTTTTTCAATATGTGGGAATGTATGCCTCCTGTGCTCAGAAGAGGTGACTTCTTGCAGTTAGTGCCTTCTTTCCTTCTTTCAGGTTTTTGGGTTTTTTTAAAGATATATTGATACTAAGGCCTCATTAACAATACAGAGGTAATATTAGGGAAAATTCTGTTGGAGATAAATGCCTTACAAAACTGAAATAGTGAGAATCATGAATTAAAATAGAAATAGGCATGAAACTTGAATATAGAGGTATTAATAATTAATATATAAGGTGCTGATTCACCTACTATCACAAATTTCTTATTCATGAATGCTTTTTTCCTCCCTTTCCTATAACTGTGTCAATCATCACTGCTTAAATCAGTTACAATTATATTATTTCTAAAGACAACTAGTAAGACATCATCACCAACAAAAAAATACCTAAAACTATGCCCCATCTCAAGAAGTTTTCATGTGCCTGTTCTGCAAACAGAAATAACACGAGACAAAAAGAACAAAGTTTCATTTTGCAAGAGTTTTAGAGTAATACATCTCAATTCACATTGATGTCACTTCAAACAAATCAAAAACTGGCAATAAAACATGAGACATGAAGTCTCCCCCAAGTGTTCCTTCAAATTCATTACATCTTCCTGGAGAAGGTGCACCAGCTTAAGTTCATTCCATGTGGAATTCTGTGAAGCACATACAAGTGAGGAATGTCTATTTAATGCGGTGGTAACTGGCACACCTGGTAGCTCACACTGAGCCAATTGAGTCCTGAAAACACTGCAGCTGCATTCATATGATGTTACACTTAACATCTCAGGCCCTGCTGAAAGGTACACCAGCACAAAAAAAGACACCGTGCTTCCAGGCTCCACATGGCCCATCCAAAACTTGCTTCCTGCATCTCTCTACTCACAGTGTAACTTCTCAGATTAAGAGACAAGTGTGAGTCTCAGCTTGGCACAGTGACCACACTTATGGCCACTGAAACTCCAGGAAACCTGAAACCTGTAAGAGGAGACACATGATTGTTCATAATACAAGTACTAAGAGCGTTTTGAAACAGAATCCTGCAGCAACGTTTCAGGATGCATCTGGACAGACCAACCAGCACAGGGGCCTCAACCCTGCAAGCACATGTATGCTTCACTCTACCACACAGGAGCAGCCATTCTGGCAATTTAGGGCTGCTCCCAGGAATAATAGGTAGTCGTGATTTTTTTCAGGATAATGTCTGTGGTAGACGACGCTTTTAATGAAGTACCTGCTGGTTTATTTTTAATCTATAATTTTTAGATCATGTGATGGTATTAATTAAGTACACTCAGTAAAGCAGTTCCCTCCAAATGTGATAGTAAGTGCCCAAAACACTACTGCTAAGACAATAAATACTTCAGTTCAAAATTAAAATTTTCGAAAAAAATCAAGGAAAAAAAAACCCCAAATTCTACCACAACAATCCAATTAAACAGATGTGTTTAATATCATAGTAAGTTCCATCTGAATAAAGAAAAATGCTTTCCTCTTGTGGAACAAAAAAAAAAAAAATTGTGTCCTATTTCTGTAGCACAACACACTCTTTCTTCCCTTCAAAAAAAGATCCCAGAAGCTGAACTTTAAAAAAGCCATACAAACATGTATTTCATCCTAGTTTTCTGAAGTCAACATATGTAGAAGTGTTCTAAAAAGAAACAGAAGATAAATACTTAAGGTAATGATTGGAAAAAATATTTTAGCATATTTCAGTCTTTGTCAAAATTCCTGTTCAACTCACCTCATTAACCTAACTGGATTACCACTACCCAGGTTAAATCCTTCACCCACCTTACAGGGCCTTCAAAGCTTCCTCACTACTTTGGCTTTAATATAAGGCACTTTTGGACTGAGGTAAATAAATTTCACAGCATTTGGACAAAATGTGGGGTTTTTCCTAACCTGATGAAGTTTTAAACCTCAGGTACTTATTTCTCAATCTGACATCTTGTCGGTAAAAATGACCATTAGAGCCAAGGTAAGTTGTGAGATGAGGCAGAGCAAGTTTCAAACTCCAGTTCAGTACAGATCCCACTCATGCTTGAATGGGATACTCTCACATCCAAGGCAAATCCTCTACGATTTTTATGACTTCAAATGAAAACATGAAACTCCTAATGCTTGAGAAAATCTACTTTGTCTGTTCAACTACCCACAAGTCACTTACCTGAGAGAGGCAAACCGGAGACTGGAATGTGAGACCTTCAGGCTCATAGTTTTTGGCTATTCTGAGTGTATTTTTCTTCCTATTCTTCATGGGACTTTCAGTCACTACTGAAGAAGCCTTTCCCTGCAAGCACTTTGTCAAAAGCAACACATTTTCACAAAAAGCGTTTGGGTTTTTTTGAGACACCAATCAACTTTGTAACAACCAAATAAACACTGATATTCCAGCAAATTCTAAATTTCACTCTCAAGAAAACACACCAAAGAACTAGTTCCAATATTGCGCTGGGTTGATGCTGGCTGCATGCCAGGTCTCCACCAAAGCTGCTCTATCCCTCCTTTCTTCAGCTAGACAGGGAGACAGAACATAACAAAAAAAGCTCATAGGCCAAGGTAAAGACAGGAAGAGATCACTCACTCACCAGTTACCATCACAGGCAAACCATAATCGATTTGGGGAAATTAATTTAAATTATTAATAAATCAGAGTAAGATAATGAGAAATAAACCCAAATTTTCAAGCATCTTATCCCCCCAACCCCACCTTCTTACTGGGCTTAACTTCCCTCACAATTTTTTCAACTTCCTCTTCCCTAGCAATGCGGGGGAACAGGGAATGGGGTTGTGGTCAGATACATTGTCTCTGCTGTTCCTTCCTCCCCTGCTCCAGGGGTCCCTCCCCACAGGAGGCAGTTCTCCCTGGACTTCTCCAAAGTGCATCCTTCCTCAGGGCTGCAGTTCTTCATGAACTGCTCCAGCTTGGGTCCCTTCCAGGGGGGTGGAGCCATTTAGGAATGGACTGCTTCAGCATGGGTCTCCCTCAGGGTCACAAATCCTGCCAGCAAACCCTCTACAGCTCCATTCTCCACAGGGCCACAGGTCCTGCCAGGAGCCTGCTACAGCACAGGCTCCCAGACTTTCTCAGACATCCCCCTGTTCTGGTGTGGGATCCTCCACTGTAGGTGGAGATGTGCTCCACCACAGACCTCCATTGGGACATCCCGCCTCACCGTGGTCTGGACCATGGGCTGCAATGGAATCTCAGCTCCAGTGCCTAAAACACCACTTCCCGCTCCTTCTTCACTGCCCTTGTCTGCAGAGCTGCTTCTCTCATATAACCCTCCCTTCTCTCACCTCAGTTGCTGTTGCCCAGGGCTTTTTCGCCTTTCTTAAAACATATTATCCCAGAGGTACCACCACTGTCACTGATGGGCTCGGCCTTGGCCAATGACAGGCCCATCTTGGAGCCAATTGGACATAGGGGAAATTTTCAGCAGCTTCTCACTGAAGTCACGCCTGTAGCTGCTCCAAAACCAAAATCTTGCCAAGCAAACCCAATAGAGAAATACAGAGCCAAGGGGGTAAAAAAATAAAATCCATTCTTTATTAAAGAATCTGCCCTACACATTTCCCAGACTTCATTTCCACTACAAGAGAGAAATAAAAAGGATTGCTGTAAGATCCTTCCAGAAATTTAGAATTTGTACCAATAATGAGAGCATTCCCTTTAGGATGCTTTCCTGCAGATGATGGCGGATTTCCAAATCAGACTCTGTGAAGAGTCATGATCCCATCTAATTATGTGAAGGAAAGCAATTGCCACAAGGACAAAATTGCAATTTCTCTTCTATATTTTCCTATAGTAACAGAATATCGTTGCAACAGAATATTATACAGCATGCTGCTTCAATTATTTATCATTCTACAATGTTCAGAATTAAGATCTCAAATAACTTCTTAGAAAAAGCTTCCCCTTGCCATTTAGAAGTTTCAGGGTTCAAGACTTCTCAAAGAGAGCTCCATACTCAGAAGCACAAACTATGCAAGAACTATCACACTATTTTGAAAAGAAAGTAGTTTACAGACTATTATCCACATGAAGACTGTCGTAGTCTGTTGGAGATGGAGAGCTTGATTTCAATGAGCATCAGAATCCAGCGTTGCACCAGATAAAGGAATCAAGCCTCAAATGAGGTTATTAAATTGTATTATCCCTGACTTCTATTACATACAGAGGGAGAAGATATTTCACATGATACTATCCCTAGGAAAACCATGTCATTCTATTTCAAAATTAATTATACCTGTCTTAAGAATTTAGAGTTAGTTCTTTGTTAGGTTGCCTCTTATATTGTAGATACATAATAAAAACTTACAGCACATGCTCTTTCCAATTTGATTTCCACTTACATTTCTTAGCAGTTTTAGACAACAAAGGAGCTCAATGCTTTTTACAAGTCCTGCCTGGCTGGATTGTCTGCTCTTATTTTTATTTAAGCAAATACTCAAGAAGTACTGTAGCAGGATACTCTACCCTGGAATGTGGTCAAGTAGCTTGGACAATGTCCTGTTTGCAAAGCTATCAGTGGTGGGCTGAGCTCAGGCCATGTGCTGGTTTTGGTGTTGAACTATGCTCAACCAGTCTGGCTAACTAAACCCAAATTAGTATTCAGATAGTGAGGCAAAGATTTGGCAGACAAGCTGCTAAATTGACCTGGGACACATGGGACTGGCAGTCGGTCACTTTTGTCATAAATGGCAACGCAAGATGTAATCAAAAGTATGTATTCTATTACCATCTGTTAAAACCAGGTGGGGCAGTGTTCTTTATCTCTTCCACAACTCATCCTCCACCCAGAGATATCTTCTGTTAATGGGCCATTAAGGCTCACTGCATGACTGATAAAATTACATCATCCCATTGTGAGATGCTCCACTCAGGGGGAGGAGCCAAGCATTCCCACCTGGATATAATCTGAGGTTTGGAACACCAGAGGCAGCCTGTTTCCACTGGATTCCCAGAAAAAGACTGGACCCATCTACACACCCACTGGACCTTCAGAGGAAAACTATACTTGTCTACAGGATCATTGCTTCAACAGAACCACATCTGTCACTCCAAGAGGACTGCAGCTACCATTTAATTGGACTGCCACCAACACCCTGAACAACAAGGTGTCAGGTTGTATTCTGACTCTGTCAGTGTTTATTTTTTTTTACCACTGCATTTTTATTTTAATTTTCCTAGTAAAGAACTGTTTTTCCTATTCCCATATCTTTGCATGAGAGCCCCTTAATTTCAAAATTATAATTCAGAGGGAGGGGGTTTACATTTTCCATTTTAAAGGAGACTCTTGCCTTCCTCGGCAGACACCTGTCTTCTCAAACCAAGACACTTTATACTATGGAAGTCCAATCTACTTTTATAAGGCTAGGTTTCTCTAGCATATTCCTTCTTGACACTCCTCAAGGTTAAGAGAGAGATCTGCCTGCGAGCATTAGTATGATGAGTTACATCCACATTTACTTAATTATTCCTTCTTTTGAGCTTTAATATAATGGCTTTGCAATAGTGCACTGTACTGTCCTATACATACACTGTCAGCAGTTTTAGCTTCTATACTGTGCAGGAGAGAGTTCTGGGGCTAAGATGGGATCCAGCCACACCTGGACCCTTCTCTGAGAAGGGGTTCAGAAAGCAAGGGGTTCCTTTCAGCTCCTTGTGGCTCAGCAGCAGGCCTTGTCACTCCACCCTTGACAAGTACATGGAGCAAATATTTCAAAAATTAGGATTCATTTTTCTGCTGAAGTTTTTAAAACACAAGATGATAAACTTGTATGTTTCTGTTACAGAATCAAGAAGGTGTCCCTTACAGCTGCCTAAAACAGCTACATATGAAAAGAAAAATTTCACACCAGACCACCACACAGGACAGACAGGTTATATTAGCAAAGGATAACCTGGGATAAGTTTGCGCTAAAGCCATAGACTTTCGCCAAACTTCAAGCTTTGGCCCTCCCACACCAGCATCCCTGACACAAATTCTGAGATTATATCTTCAAAGACATTTTATTCCTAAAAAGGCATTTTTATTCATGAAGTCATCGTTAAACAGGGAATTTGTGAGTTTGCGTGAGTGTGCATCTACAGAAATTCTTAGTTTCCCAACACCATCAAGAAGAGGTTTAGAAGATAGTATTAAAATCTGATTTTATTCTCTGTAAAATGCTTTGGTTTTTTTGACCTCAGGACATCTTCCCAAGTATTTTTTAGCAACTATTTTTTGAGGGAGCAGACAGCAAGTCACTTAGCTTCCATGTGAGATTTCCAGCAGAACTTTGCAATCGCCTTACCGTGTTTTTATGCACATGCATGAAGATTTATTGCTACCAGAAATTACTTTTGAGCCATGTGGCTACACTACCCCAGAGATCTGATATCCAAGAACCGTACCTCTCCCCAAAACATGCAGATGTGTGACACACTGCACCACAGACCTTGGGCTCTGAGAGGAGGAACATAGATGGAAGCCACATATATGGGAAGCACACCACAGCTTACCAGTACAAAATTAATTTTTGCATCATGAAGTAGCCATATTTTCTGCTGCCTTTAGGAGTAATGACCTGCACACTGAATTCAGAGTGTATAAAACCAGCACTTTTCCCAAGTCTTCTATCACTATACACAAACATACAGAAAACTCTAAAAGGTAGAAAGAACACAAAACAGTCTATGCTTCAATCTCAGGTATTCACTTAATGCATAAGATAGAAGGAGTTAACTACTACCTTCAGAATCTAAAATTAAAATTTTTACATTGTGCATTACAAATGTTATCTTCAGCATTAAAAATCAGATTTCATTCCAAGTGAAACTTTACTCAAAATCTTGAATCCTTTAACAGAGAAGCCTGACACCAAATAATGAAGGAAAAAGAAGCAACATTTGACATTTCCAGTTTACACATACTCTTCTGACAGATTATAGACAATATCAGCCAAGCAGAGCTGCCATGTTCTGAACAGCTAGAAAAGCAGAACGCTACAAGCCAAGAAACCAATATGCCTTCTAAAAGCCAGACAAGCATTTCTATTTGGCTTATTTTCCTGCCTCATGAAACAGAACAGTAGCAATAAGAATGTCAGAAATAAGCTTCTCTTACAGAACACTATCTATACATCAATTTCTAGGTAAATATAAGCAACCATTACAGATATAACTCTTAAAAAATGTAATCCAGATGACGTTATAAGGTTTCCAAAACCTTTCCTGCAACACAAGTAGGAAGCACAGAATGGACACAAAGGAAGTTACAGCAAGTATCAAAAGCAATCTTATCCTGGTAAGGACTTATAACATGATGAGCTCCAGAAAATGTTTTGTGTACAGCAGTTGCCAAATATTTAGTACTGTTAAAGGGACATAAGCTTGCACTTAGCACTGACTCGAAATTCACAGAAATAGAAAGTTTTTCTTAGATGTTTTCCTTTCTTCAGTCCTTCATCTACATGGATATCCGCGTGAAATTCTATTAGAACTAAAATTTAAGTAAATGGAAAATCCAAACAGTTTAATCTGAGTGGAATGTGCTGTTGGCAAACAGGCTGCATTTAAAGCTAAATGCTTTGTTGCACCAAAACACCAGCAACAGGCTCAGCAACAAGCTGCGAAGGAAAAAATCTTTCCAAAAAGAGGTTCTCCTCCTCCCAAAAACAAACACCATCCCCCTCCCCCCAAAAAAAGAAAATAAAAGAAAAAAAAAAATCCAAAAGGCACACAGGAAAGGCTTCAGAGCTTTAAATAAGTTTGCATTTTGAAGTTTGTTCCTCCTTTGAATAAATATCATATTATTCCACGTTTACTCTCCAGGAGTTAAGGAATCCTTGACAAAAATATTTGTCTCAGAAGAAAACTGTTTAAAAACAAATTCAATACCAAGCAATAATATCCCAGGGAGGGAAATTTGGTGAAGAGGTGGTTACACCTTGACTCACAAAGCTAAGGCCGACAAAGCCAGTCAGCTATTTAGGCAAAGGACCTGCCAGGAAAGACCTGCAACCAAGAGAACTTTATTACTGTCTCCAGAAGCCATAGAATACTGAAAAAGGTTACAATTTCTAACAAATTTACAAGAAAACAAACAAACAAACCCAAAAAACAACAACAACAAAAAAACCCCCACGTGTTTTCAGAAGCAGTTTTCAGTGCTTTTCAACAGTGCCTGAATTGAAAGTAAGTTCTCGCAGTTGCACAGAAGGGACACATTATCAGATTACATAAGTAGCATCACCTCTATTTTTAAAATACCAGCCCAGTGTATTTTTGGGTAATATTCTTGCACTAGAACACAACACTGGGTGATACTTTTAACCCAAAATTACATGAAAGAACAAGCTTGGTTTCTACATAAAGCTGAGGTAAGGAAAATGGTAAATTGTTTACTAGGTTTAAATAGAACTAAACCAGTTCACCTTCCCAAACCAACTTTTGGCAGTAATTTAACCTAAGCTTTCCAGAACAAACAAAAAAGACAAAGAAGAAAAAAAGTCAAAGTCACTGAAAACATCAGGAAGGCAGTAAACAAGAAAAAATGCCACCACTTAACTTTTTGGATTTAATTCATTTATGAAGTTTCAAGTGAAGATTTCCATTGATTTCATTTGATTTCTGGAGAGAGACCTAAGTTTTTCCCACCCTCCAATCCCCGTTAAACTGTAAACAATTTACTGGAATAGAAAACCATACTGACAGCAAACTATATTTTTGGAAATTTAAACACTCAGTATCCACAGAAAAATATCATCAAGCTTTCAAAAGTATTTTTTCTGGCCCACAATGGTATATTCAGTACTTTTCCACTATGTTTATTTTAAAAGGAGAAACCCTGACCTGAAGGAAAAGTCAAGAGTAGATGACAAAACAGCAAGTATTTCTTCAGTACTCACTTTGCACTTGTTACAGCAAGACAATGTAATTTTCTTTAAAGTAATATACTTTGGTCAGGCTAACAGAAGATACATTATTTTACATAACCTAGAAGTCCATACTTTTTGCTTAATATTGTATGATAATTTACAAAACATTCCAAAATCTTAGGGCTTTTCCTTTTGCTTAAACATCTCCTCAACATACATAAAATTTCCCCTTTTGTGTGCAAAAAGTATCCAAATGTATGCCAAGAGCCCAAAATGAAGACAGTTGTTTACATAATAAACAGGACAAACAAATTATATGATGAAAAAAATGCAGAAAATATATAAATAAATTGGCTTTTTGGAAACTTAGAACAGAACTTCTAGACCAGAAGCTCAATGGAAAGAGGAGAAGGGTCACTGCTACCCCTACACGATTAGTGTCAGAGTAAGAACAACAATTTCAGACAGAAACCTAAGCTGACACTAGAATTTGAGTGTCGACTGGAAAGGCTCATATCCAGTTATGAGCTGAAATGAACAGCCAACATCTAAAATTACATCTAGAAAGAGAAGCAGAATCAAAAGAAAGTTTAAAAAAATCTAAAAAAGAGATCATGTGACTTAGTGATTGCTAGATCAGGAGAACAGATGCTGCTATTTACAAAATGCATTCAAGCTGAAGCATTTCTGGTTTCTACACATCTCTAGGTATTAGCTCCTATTAAAAACTCAAAAAAGGTTTCCAAAAAGGTTTCCAAAAAGGAAACAAATCTTTTTTAACTAAGCCACCAATGAACATCCTATAATTACTTACCTCATTACTAAACAGCAAGAGATGAGGAAATGTTTGACTTCTTCAGTTTTAAAGCACTTCAATGCAATCAAAAAATAAATATCAACCAAGATGTTATCAAATGCGTGCTTCATGCCTCACTTCTTTTGAAAATAAAAATTCTAGTTATGACGTCCTGAAAATCAATTCAGCAGAATGATATAAACTCAAAAATTTACAGATCAAGTAATTTTGAATAATTGTAAGAAAAAGTTGACTAAGCAAAGCTCACTTCCACACACAAAGAGCAACATACCATTAGCAAGGAAAATTATGGAAAGGCTCCAAAGACAGAAGCGGAAGTACCCCAGATGCCCTACTTTGCATCACTTTGAGAACCTCTACTGTTTTTAAGCAACTCCTTATCCCAACCAAAGACATTCCCAAAGTCAGGCAACTCTGCAGTTGAGAAGCTCAGCAAGAGAAAATTTCCCTTCATCTCTCTCAAGCGACTGAAGCCTTAAGAAAGGAGGCAAGCAGGCTGAAGGAGGGAAAAGTCAGATAAGGCCATCTGAGTTTTATTGAGCATTTAAGTCTTTAAAAAATATGTTCATACCCCTGCTCAGAATATTCCCTGACCTGTCAAGATTAATTCTTCTCCATTAACATCTCCAACCAGCCTCACCCCACATATGTGATACAGAGTCATCAAAAGAACATGTTTACAATAAATACTGCGGAGGCAGCAGATGTTGTAAATACAACTAATAATTTTAAAGCATCACGTCATTACTTCAGTATTCTCTCTCAATTTGAGAAAAGTGAGAGTATTTAACACCACCAAAAAAGCCCATAACAGATAGATGTTTTCTAAACTAGTGATCTGGTAAAGCAACACATGGATTTTGAAGGGAGGACCCTACAATGAATCATTAAATCCATTCCATCCAAGGGCTGGAAGAGACAGAACATGCTTTTGCTATGAAGGGAACTCACAAAAAAGGATGTTTTAATTCACTGTATATAAGAGCACTATGGGAAACTGATTTGGGTATTGTTATCATGCAGAGGGACTAGTCAGCTTCCAGATGGATCTGATTCACCACCACCAGTGAGGATACCATATTTAAATTCTTAAGCTTGAATAGAGTATAAATTTCAACTGAAACACCTTTCTATGGTGGTTGACCAACAGTAAGCATCACAGGGGAACATCCCTATCATGCAGCAGGACACAGTCAAATTAACTTGGACAAAAAAGATCCTAAACCTAACAGATCTGCCTGGCTAGAGATCTCAAAGTTCACTAAAGAAAACTACTAGTGTTGTACAGGAAGGCTAAAAAAGACTTTAGACAAACTTATAAATCCATCAATCAAAGATTACCCCCAAGAAGATTAAAGATTCAACAACCTTAGCCGGTTTTCCATAACACCACTCATCATGATAAATCATTTGTGAGCAATGAGCATAATTTTCACACTTATTACTCTTAAAAAGCATGCACCACAGAGCTCAGACATGGAACACTCACAAAGCAAAGAGTGAATTTTCTTGTGAGTTCACATTGCTAGAACAAATATAGCAATGAAACAGAAAAGTAGCTCCTATTTTATCCTTTATGGATGCACACAGGGGAATTACTACCTCCTCTGCTGGCAGAGGCTTTATTTGTCCTACAGAGGAGGACACGATGTCTGCTTTGGCTGTGACTAGAAGTCTTCCCATCCTTTCTTGATGCTTATTTAATTTAAACCATACAAGTGTTTTGCCAGAATTTGGAAAGGAAGGCTATTCCCTTCCATGTCCTCTGCCAAGCAAGCCTAGATCCCAATCAGTCCCTCAAGGTTTTAAGACAAGAAGATATATTTGGCTGCTGACATGACCCCTCTTTTCTGTGCCATAACAGCCCTTGGCAAACAGTGGAATTCTGATGCATTTATCCACTAAAGCAGCAGGCCTGAGAAAACAAAGAGGTAATCAAAACCACCCCCTCAAGCCCACCTGATGCTTTTATGTCTGAGACAGGTTTTAGACCACAGGTTTGAGCACTACTTGTCTGGTAAATATAGTCTTGAAGATCAAAGGGAAAGGACTTAGATGGTTCTTGAAGTCCCTCCAAGAAGTTACCAATACAAAACACAGAAAAAGAGGCTGGGAGGAAAAATCATTCAGCTAGCAACGCTCTGCCTTTCCCAGGGAGAGATCAAATAAGCACCTTATTCCTGCCTGATGTTTAAGAACAGTTTAGATCTAGTGATTAACATGACTGGATAGTCTATCCTAATACTGAAATTTTCCCCAGATGTCCAACCCAAGCCTTTCTGGAGTTCAGATCCATTGTTCATTCATTCCAGCTCATGATTTCTTTGTTTTTGCAGCAGGCTTTTCATCCCCATTGCTTTGGGAACATATTATCTTAAGCCTCCTTTTAGCCGACCACACCACCACTAAGTACTTCTAACTTTCTTCATGGAAAACTCCAAAGGACTAGAAGATATGATACAAGCTCACATTAATTTTAAATTATATGGTTGCTCTCCAGTACTCTTACTCTACCTCTCAGGTTGTAATCTATTCAACAAAGCATAAAAATTTGTTAATCAAGACTTTGCTGGACAGGACCTTATAGAGCCTGTACCAAGTACTTGTTACTTGACCTCACTTGCCTTCTGGGGATGGTTTTCCAGCTAATTTTACTCAAGTGTAGTTTATAGATCACAATTCCCTAGCTTGTTAATAAGGCTATCATGTGAACATTGAAGACTCCAGTATATCAACCTATTAATATAATAGAATCTCTCTGTACCACAAGGCCTCCATTACTCCATCACAGAAGGAGTACCAATGCTGGATTTAAAATAATTTATCCTGGCTAAGTCTGCTTTGGCTGTTGCTCAACTTCTTTTCCTAGGCACTAAAAATGTGTTCCAACACTGGACCAGTATTTTTTCTTTGAGCTACAGTTAAAATCCATCAGCTTCCTCTTCATCCCATCCCACACTGAAGAGGTATGCACCAATTAATCTGTCTGCTACTTCCCTCCACTATCTTGAAATTGCAATCCACTACATGAGATTGCTTCAGCTAGTTGCTTTTTTAAGCACCTTGGAATTAATTTCATCAGGCCCTACCAGATTGAAAATCTGTTGCTTATCCAAGCAACCTACAGGTTTTCCCCCTACCCTTCAGCCTAGGAAGGTACTATTTATGCTTTTATCATGACTATTGACTACACAGGCCGGATTAACCATTTCAGAAAACATTTCAATCACCTCAGCATTATCTGTTAATCCACTAATCTGTGGATCTTTTATTTCTTGCTTTCTTCCAATATTCATTTTAGCTATGCCTCCTTATGTTTTTTACCATCCTAAACTTATTCATACATATTTGTGCACTTTCTATAGGTTTCTTTTTTTTACATCAATGAAAAGATCAACAGAGAGCAGAGTTCTTTTTTCCATTACTAATTTTCCCCTTCAATGCAAGTGCTTGGTATCATTAGTCTACTTCTCAAAGAGGTTGAGATTGTTTCTTTCTTCCTTATATTTGCACCCAGTCAAGCTCTGCATGCCAAATTCTATGCTTTTTGACACTTATGGGTTTTATTATGCTGTAGTCATCTTTTATCCTATGTAGACTTGCATCTTGTTGCACCTGCAGAACCTGCCCTCCATCTGTGTATTCTCTTTGTTTATGAAGACAATGAATTTACATACCCGTGGAGAGCAGTATGTTCTGCTGAGTTTTCTCCATTGAATGGTTACAAGAGATTTTAATTATCAGATTTCATCCTTTCAGTGATTCTTCTCCAGCTACTGACAGACACTTTGTATTTTTACTCCACTCATACATATCTGATTGATCCAACTGAAGCTGGCAGAAGACTTTCAATGACCATGTGTTTAGACATTCCTCTGCTGTTCTTTCCCAATATATTTGTGTTGGTGTGCAGACACCCAGCACACTGGTAGGAATGACACACTATTCTGCAAGGTCACAGGCACTATGCTATAAATGCCTGCAAAATACCCCATAAGTGAGAATTTATCAAGAACCTGTGAAACATATTGGGGGTTTTGCCTCAAAAACTATTCATCAAATATTTTCAACGGCAAACATTGAAACTGTTTTCACTTGGTTAAAGCATTGCAACTGAAATATCTTTCAAATAATTTTTAAATCATCTACTGAGGTCAAAGTGGCTTTAGGAACTTTCTTTTACTAATAAAACCAAAAATTAGAAAAAAGGCGACTAGTTTGCTGACACTGCCTTTATAATAACCCTTACAAAAACAACTTGTCTATTCTAAATGGGGAAACAGATATAGTCTCTCAGTTTAAAAAAGTATATGTTATTATGTATAAACATATATAGCCGACAATGAGAAAACTCATTATCCCGAAAATAAGTCAAATCAACGGGAATTTATGTTAAGCAACAATTAATTCTATAGATTCTGATACAAGCAATATTATTTATTAATAATGGTATTAATGATATTATTTATTAATAGCAAAGATGAAAGCTGCACACTTAGCATTCCACCATATATCAGAAGAAATTTTATCCTGGGGAGAAAGGCAGGCTTAGAGGGATGCCACGCTGACACAGGCTGCTGCCAAGCCTGCAGCTTTCACCAGCTACACAATGCATTCTACCAACCTGCTCCAGACACAAAGCTGTAAAATCACCAGGAGCACCAGTTGCTCATGCCTAAATATTTGCTGACTTCCCCAACAGGCAAGAGGGCACTAACTCAAAGAAAGAAATAGCAATCAGACCACGTGAAAAATTATAATCTTTGATTTCCTCACTGATTTATGCTGGAAGTAAATCTGAAAGATGAATAAAGCACATTTTACAGTTCTCCATATTGAGGCAGCTGGGGTGGGGAGGGATAAAAAGAATTAGATGAGTCCAGGCTCAGACTTCTAGTCTGGGATGGACCATTCCACAGGAGGGAGAATGAGGGGAGCCCCAGTTCGCAGGAGAACTGGGCTCAAAGTTGCCTCTCCTGCCCTGGGCTCTATGTCATTTAATAACTTTAGACAGCATAATTGTACATATTGCTGTGGACTTCAGTATTGTTTCAGATCCCAATACAGGGGGATAAAGCAATACAAATGCTGATGCTGTTCTGAATGGGATTTCAAATTTTTATGTTACTAAACTATTTACCTTTGGAAGCACTGCTGAAAGCCAAAAGTTCTACGGGGTGGAAATATTTAGTTTAATAGTTTGCTTTACCTGCCATCTTCACTGCAGAGATCTGAACCATATTATTCTTGGTCATTAATCAACAGAAAACCATTTCATGCCTGACAATAGTCCTCAGCATCCAAAACAGAATACTTGCACTGGATTATTTCTCCAACAAATGCAGATCCAAAGATTACAATGAAAATATTAATTTACGAGTACAGACACAAGAACTGAGATTTGCCACTCTAAATTCATAAAATACAGAATACTTCTCTGTTAGATCTATGCTCCTGAAAAGAGGTCAAACAGTTTTGGCAGAAAATGTCCATCTTCATGCAGCAAATGCAAGTTCAAATACTGTGGTCATTGCGGGCTTGATTAATAAACATAGGTGTGAAAGGTTTAATAGCTGTGAAACCAACTGTATACACATAAGATGCAGTAAAAGTTTACCAGCAAGTTCAGCAAAATAAAATCAAATATAACATTATTTTAAGAACATTTTTAAAAGCTGCTTTTGTAACTTTTTGGCCCAGTTAAAAGGAAAGCTAGTAACAAAGTTTCTAAACCACGCTAATAGTTGAACAGACCACTAACTTGAAATACATAAAAACCTAAAAGGGAGTCATCCAATCCTGTATTCTGATCTCCTCCCAAAATTTAGGTGAGAGATCACCATCTGTTTGGCCTTTGAATAGACTCTGATATCTTGAGCCTGACAAAAACAAGCCTTCCCTTAGCAGTCTGTTGCAGTAACTTGTCATTCCCACTGGTAACAGACTCACTTCCCATATGAACCTTTAACAGAGAATATGCCAGATTAAGCTTTCAACTCAATATTCAAGTTTGGGGTGGTTGTTTGTTTCACTGGCTTCAATTTTTAAAGAAAAGCCGTCAAGCTTTTCACTTAGACCATGTGAAACCATCAGCTTTGAGAAAGACTCTATACATGGCCTAAACTGCCTAAAATAAATTACACTGTATTTATCACACTGCACACTAGTGAGAAGTTAGACAAAATAAACAGAGACTCTTTCAGGTCCAATAACCCAAACCCAGAATGTGCTTTTATATATATGATAACATATAATGGTTTTTATGCTATACATATTTGTGTATATAATGTATACATTATTATATCTATAATACTTCCATATATTATTATGTTTCCCTGGATTTCCCTATATTCAACCTGTTAAAGTTCAGTGAGAAAAAGTCCAGTAGTGAGAATCAGGCAGCTATCTCTAAGCACAGCTCTATGTATTCATTTGTGATTAAAAGAAATACCCGAATTTCCTTTTCCTACTCTGCAGCTAAAAGTAGTATTTTTAGCAGTGCTGATGGACCCGTTGACACAAGAATTCCAAGACCTGCGCAAAAACCTGAGGTGAGCAAGACAATTGTAATGCAAGTAACTATAATTAGACTGTAAGTGGAAGAGTACAAAGTAAAATTTATTTTTGTTAGCATTAGGTCAGTAAGTGTAATCCTCTATTGGCTAGGCTGCCTATGAGCTGTGAAGAACAAATAGTTTGGATCCTATCGATGCCAGTGGAGAAACTATTTACCAATAAACAACAAGAAGGGCATTCTGACGGGCTCTGCCTTAACAACAAGCTCATATGGCTCTTAAAAGCTCAAAAACTACCCATTTATATTTTCAATTGGCAACACTAATATTAATACTCAAATCTTCCCTGCTTTTCTGTTAAAGCTAACCAGGTACTAGCACAGCACTGGTCATACAGACTGAAACTAGAGTGTTAAAGTTGTCATTTTAGTGCTTCCTTGGGGATGCCCCAACTTTCCAGCCATTCATTGCCAAATCCTCTCTGCTGGATTGCACTGAAAGACTTCGTGCTTTTTCACAGAATAATTAGGGTTGGAAGGGACCTCTGGAGATCATCCAGTCCAACCTCACTGCCAAGGCAGGGTCACCTACAGCAGGTGACACAGGAACGCACCCAGGTATTTTCTGAGTGTCTCCAGTACTATATTCTCGCCCCTCCCCCCCCGCCTCTTATTAACGCTCTTCCAAATGTTTCTTCGGGGAGAGAGCCGTAGGGGTGGAGAACACCCAGCACATATTAATTGCAGGAATAAATCTGACGCCCACCTCGTCGCACAGATGAAACCCGAAGGTGCCCTGCATGGGACGGGGCCGGGAGAGCCCCCGACCCAGTCCCAAAGCCGAAGGGGACGGTCTGCCGCGCTCACCTGCACCCCGCTGAGGATTGCCTCGCTCTTCTCCCTCACGTCGGGGAAGGGGCACCTCTTGGACAGCATGAGCAGGCGGGCCAGAGCCTCGCCCAGCCCATCGCGGGCAGCGGGCACCGGCAGCCCGTCGGCGGCCGCCCCGGAGGCGATGCTCTCTGCGCGGCGGAGCACGGCTTGCCCGATCGTGTCCAGAGCGGCGTCGCGGGCAGCAGCGTCCCGGCTGCACAGCCCGTCCCAGCGCACCTCGCCCTCCCGTTCCTCCATGGGGCCGCCCGGCCGCTGCTCCCCCGCCGCAGCCACCGCCTCCTCCTCCTCAGCAGCCCCAGCGCGGCCGCCCCATGGCGGGCTCCCGGCAGCCGCCAGCCCGCCCACANGGGCCGGTACCCTCCACAGCCGCCGCCGCCGCCGCCCTCCCGCGCCGCGGCTGCCGAGCGAGCGGCGCCGCTGCGGCTTCGCCTTTCCCGGCGGGGAGAGGGGCGGCCACCACCCCGCGGCGGCGCCGGCGGCTCCTCCTCCCGGCCCCGGGCATGGAGGGAAGGGGCGGCCCCAGCCCTGCCTCTCCCGGGGCGGCCCCTCAGCCCTCCCCGCCGGGGCCACCACCGACCCCCGGCAGTCCCCTCACTCAGGGTTGGGGGGAAATAGCCCCGCCCAGCACGGGGAGCCCGCATGACAGACACGCCGGTCAGCCAATCGTCTTTCAGCACTTACAGCCAGGGGGCCCAATCGCAGCGGGGAGCGGCCGTGCCAGGAGGAGCTCCTGGGATATGTAGTCCGGCCAAAGGGCGCGCTTGTGGCCCTCGCGGAGGAAGACTACGTGTCCCGGTAGGCAGCGCGGCGCACGGCCAGGATCCTGCCGANCAACACTAATATTAATACTCAAATCTTCCCTGCTTTTCTGTTAAAGCTAACCAGGTACTAGCACAGCACTGGTCATACAGACTGAAACTAGAGTGTTAAAGTTGTCATTTTAGTGCTTCCTTGGGGATGCCCCAACTTTCCAGCCATTCATTGCCAAATCCTCTCTGCTGGATTGCACTGAAAGACTTCGTGCTTTTTCACAGAATAATTAGGGTTGGAAGGGACCTCTGGAGATCATCCAGTCCAACCTCACTGCCAAGGCAGGGTCACCTACAGCAGGTGACACAGGAACGCACCCAGGTATTTTCTGAGTGTCTCCAGTACTATATTCTCGCCCCTCCCCCCCCGCCTCTTATTAACGCTCTTCCAAATGTTTCTTCGGGGAGAGAGCCGTAGGGGTGGAGAACACCCAGCACATATTAATTGCAGGAATAAATCTGACGCCCACCTCGTCGCACAGATGAAACCCGAAGGTGCCCTGCATGGGACGGGGCCGGGAGAGCCCCCGACCCAGTCCCAAAGCCGAAGGGGACGGTCTGCCGCGCTCACCTGCACCCCGCTGAGGATTGCCTCGCTCTTCTCCCTCACGTCGGGGAAGGGGCACCTCTTGGACAGCATGAGCAGGCGGGCCAGAGCCTCGCCCAGCCCATCGCGGGCAGCGGGCACCGGCAGCCCGTCGGCGGCCGCCCCGGAGGCGATGCTCTCTGCGCGGCGGAGCACGGCTTGCCCGATCGTGTCCAGAGCGGCGTCGCGGGCAGCAGCGTCCCGGCTGCACAGCCCGTCCCAGCGCACCTCGCCCTCCCGTTCCTCCATGGGGCCGCCCGGCCGCTGCTCCCCCGCCGCAGCCACCGCCTCCTCCTCCTCAGCAGCCCCAGCGCGGCCGCCCCATGGCGGGCTCCCGGCAGCCGCCAGCCCGCCCACACAGACGACGACGAGCGCGGCCGCGGCGAGCGCAGAGCCCGCTGCCCGCGCCGCATGGGGGGCAGCGCGGGCCGGTACCCTCCACA
>WAAE01001000.1:35875-64356 GCA_013400495.1 Nicator chloris
CGCCGCCCTCCCGCGCCGCGGCTGCCGAGCGAGCGGCGCCGCTGCGGCTTCGCCTTTCCCGGCGGGGAGAGGGGCGGCCACCACCCCGCGGCGGCGCCGGCGGCTCCTCCTCCCGGCCCCGGGCATGGAGGGAAGGGGCGGCCCCAGCCCTGCCTCTCCCGGGGCGGCCCCTCAGCCCTCCCCGCCGGGGCCACCACCGACCCCCGGCAGTCCCCTCACTCAGGGTTGGGGGGAAATAGCCCCGCCCAGCACGGGGAGCCCGCATGACAGACACGCCGGTCAGCCAATCGTCTTTCAGCACTTACAGCCAGGGGGCCCAATCGCAGCGGGGAGCGGCCGTGCCAGGAGGAGCTCCTGGGATATGTAGTCCGGCCAAAGGGCGCGCTTGTGGCCCTCGCGGAGGAAGACTACGTGTCCCGGTAGGCAGCGCGGCGCACGGCCAGGATCCTGCCGAGGAAGGGAGAGCGTTTGCTGCGGGATGCGCGCACGGTATTCCCGTTATCCTGTTTGATAGGGTTTTGGGGGGATTTTGCGAGCTATCGCAGCAGGTTATGGAGGGCCGATGGCTGTCGGCAGCCGGGGGTGAAGCAGTCCCCGTAGCAGGTTTGCCTCAGAGCTTTGCACCTGCAAGCGTTTACGCGCGCACGTGTTTCAAGCGACCGCGGAGGCGTGTTAGA
This sequence comes from Nicator chloris, assembly GCA_013400495.1. Classification (NCBI taxonomy): domain Eukaryota; kingdom Metazoa; phylum Chordata; class Aves; order Passeriformes; family Pycnonotidae; genus Nicator; species Nicator chloris. The sequence goes on from WAAE01001000.1 coordinate 36,553, forward strand.
GGTGGAGCATGGGATGTATCCTAAGTAAGCGCGTCTGCGGGAAGGGAAAAACTGTCGGTGCTAGCGAAACAAAGTCCCGTCATCACTTGGGATAAAGGAGGGATGGTGGGGGGAAATCCCCGGAATATTCACATTGAGCAGCAGTTCCGCGATGTTTTTATCCAAATTGATCCCAGGGGATTTTTTTTTTTAAATCCCAGTTGTGCAGGGGCTGATGAACCTGGAGAAGAGAAGGCTCGGGGGGAATGTTACCCGTGTGTATATCCGGGCACTTACATGTGGGGGGTTGGACCAGATGGTCTCCAGAGGTCCCTGCCAAGTGGAATCTGCCACTAAAGAGGCTGGTATTGCTGATTCCCTTGCTTTTCCTCCAGGGGAAAAAAAAATGCTGTTTATGATAAATTTTAAATTTCAGCCAAGTCAGTTTCTTGATCCAGTTCATCTCTTGGCAGACAAGAGGAGAAGAAAACAAAGGCAGAACTGTTTGCAGCTGTCACATTGAAGCAATCATGAAACAAAAATCTTGAGTATAGAAAAAGGCAAAAGAATACTTGGGAGTAAATTAGAAACAGGACATTGGGCCTACATAGGGTCTTGCATAATTATTTTTAGCTTCTCACATACACATTTCCCACTCTAAAATTCAGACATCAAAACTGAAGGCAGATGCAGAACAAGCTACTCTTATGCTACAGAAAGACACAGAAACCACTTTTGGGTCCAGGAATAAAGCCTGGGCTGGCTCACCAACAACATCCATCGACAGCTCTCTTGTTTGTAAAGAATCTGATTTCTTCATCTGACATCCCTTTGTTTTCTGGAACTGTTTCTTTAAAACTTGCATTTACCTGTACCTTTGAAGGAAGACCAGTCTTTTTTTCCCATAAAATCCTTTCTGCAAGGAGGCTGCATTGCCATTGTTCAGTAGGATGGACAGGCCTGGACTGCTTCATGCAGCTGCTTCCTCCAGGCCTTTGGCACCCTGGTGAACAATGTATCTGCTGAAATCAGCACTACCTGTAATATATGAGTCTTGACTTCTCTAAGTACTCAAGGCCTCCACCCACCATAACTGATGGGTTCAAAGAAAATAGTTCTGCCAGTGCCTTTTATGTTGTTGGAGGCTTTTTTTGTTTGTTTTGTTTTGTTTTTACATTAGCTACCACTTCAGCTTCCCATCCCATTCTGTTGTCACTCATTATGGTCTCCCATTTTCCTGTGAATGGGCATGTCACATCTGTTTGCTTTATTTCTATCTAAAATTTGATCTCCAGAAGTTGGCTAGATCTTATTTTTCCCATCATGAGTTGTTGGGTGTCTCTGACAATGACTACGTACATCCAAGATCAATAGAGTGAACCAGAATCAGAACTGGAGCTTTGGTGTTTTAGACTTTGGTACAGCTATATTCACACACTGAATGCCAAGAGTGATTGAAAGTCACAGCACTGCCTTTTATCTTTTAGAAGCTGTTTTTTCCACTGGCTCCAAATGAACTCTGGCTACAGGAAACAGATTGTGAAACTGGCTCCAAGGCCTAAACTTCAGATTTCAGCCCTTTGTTTTATCGATTTTAATGTACTACTTAGGGAATAGCAATGAGGATGGCTTTATTTTTTTTCCAAACCAAATCTCTGCAGTTTTCTGATACCAGGTCAGGCTTCTTTATGCACTGCAAGACATTGTGGAAATCAAGGTCAAAGGCTACCAGTGGAATTAATCAGAGCCCAAAGTTAGGGGAATGTGTTTGTTTGATTTGCGTGTTCAGTGACTGAAGTTAATATGCTTGTTTTTGATCCCTAAAGAATGGATAAGAGAGAGGCAAAATTATGAAGGAAACAATCTGGCAACTCATCCAGAATTACAGCCGTTGAGTTTTCAAAATGATAAGCTGAAGAAAAACAAATTTGTGGCTGTTTTAAACCTCAGTATTTCCTTCCTTCATGATTTATCAACTTCCTTTTTTTTTTTTTTAACTAGATAAGGACTTCTATAGTTATATGCAGATGACATCCAACAGCAGAATTATTTTTGAAAATACAATATCTAGTAATTGTATTCATGTCCTTTCTAAGATCTAAAATATATATTTACTTTTAAAAGCTCCTTCCAGTTTCTGTATGTCACAAAAGAGCATTTTACTCCAGAATGCATTTACTCAAATACTGGAGAACTGATAATAACACAGTAAAACTTGTGCAGTCTAGAAGGAACTGCTTTTTAAATTACATTCCTTCAACTGTTTTCCTTTATACCTGATTTTGTTAAGGCTTACTTCATTCCAGTTGCTAAATACCTAGGATCGGATGACTCTTCAAAAAAGTTCACCCTCCCTTTTTAGATCTCTTTTTTGGCATGTTGCCACAATAAATGGCACTCCAGAGTAAAATGCATTTTTCTTCCCAGCTACCCTCTGAGAAAACAAAGTTCTGTGACTCCTGTTCTGCAAAGAGACACCAAAAAGCCAGAGGCTACTCCTCTACTGCCTTTGAAACCAGGCTCAAGATTGGTGTCAAGACCAAACCATTCAGTTTGGGAGAAGATGTGGTGCTTTTTTGCTTCTGAGCATGTGTTTGTACATCTAATGTGTTCTGTCCTATTATGTGTTGCAGGTGTACATTTGCACCAAACCCTGCCACACTGCCTTCTTAGAGGGCACAAATGCAGCGGGGATGGGTAAATTAGACACCAGCTTCTTCTTAGGAGACCAAATCTTCCATGCAGAAAGTCTGTGGAAGAGTTTGTGCTGGAGAGTGGGTTACTTTCAGAAGAGCTAGGCTAGGAACTAGAATTAGGCCAGAACTACAGGCCACTTAAAGTCCTGCTGGACTTTGCCAACTCTCTGACTACACTCCATTTAACTGTGTAAATGTAACCTGAAACACTGAGGACTAGGAAAACAGTATGGGTAAACTAAAAGTGCAGGTCTGAAAAACTCCTCTGAGCAGCCACCTGAACTCTTGTTAATCTGTTTCTGGGTAGAAGTGTTTAGAATTGCCCCAAACTGAGCACCTTGGAACCTGTCTCCCGTTTGTTCCCATTTGTGATCTAGGAAATAGGCGGAGCAGCTCTAAGAGAGGTCCTGCTTAGCGGAACCTCTCCAAGCCCAGTAAGTCAGGTTCTTCTGTTGTAGCCACAGATGGCTTCAGTGCCTGGCAGAATTTGGTAGACTACTCACATTCAGTACAGTAACCCAGGGATTAAATAATTGCCTTTTAGCTCAAAGGCATTTACATCAACACCTCCTAACTACCAGGACAGTGTCCCAGGTGCTCAGGAGGATTTTGAAATGGAAGGGAAGCATTCATCACCTCAGTTGTTGAGTTTGTGCCCTATTGGAAAGGATGGCAAATGCATGGTGCCAGTGTGAACTAGCAGGAAGGAGACACAAGGATCTGTAGGCACTTTTTCCTAGTTTCTGATAACTTTTCCCAAGCCAGTGCTGTTTTTTATTGAGGAACTATTTACTACAGAAATGCATAAATTAACCCCCGGACCCTGTTTTGATGATTGAACTAGATGAGAGAGACACCTCCTTGTTTTACTCTGTCTTTTGCCTCAGCTGTCTAGTCCTTGTTTGAGACTTAGATGCTTTTTGGAACAGGGTCATAACTTCAAACGAAAAGGTGGTGACTCCCTGTTTCCTTCCTGCTCTTCCTCCTCCCAGTCTAGCATGGTGGTCAGGGATGAGGCATGAATGCTCCCCAGGAACTCCCACTTCCTGGCCAATGCTCTGACCGCTGGGTAGCAGCACAGAGAAGGTGGACACTGTTTCCTCCAGCTGCACTTGAAAAGAAAAGGAGCATTGCTTATTGGGAATTTTATATCTGCTGACAGCCCAAAAGGCCCTTTAAGCACCTTTGGCAGGCTGTTAACACCAACCTTGGTGTTTTCCAGCAATAACACAAAGAAAAATGCTGTGACCAGCAGCCACATGAACTGAAGTCACAGACCAGAAAAGCTACAGGGACTCTATTCATTGTTTTAAAGAACAGATTTTGGCAGTCACTTCCAGAAGAGGACTCCAGATTCTGAGTCCAAGGAAGATAAAGGTGCCGAGCACCAGGGTGGGACTTCACCCACGTCTATGTTCAGAGTTTCCTTACCCCAAACTGAAGCTCTTGTTAGCTCCTCACTGAGCCTGCTGCTTGTTTTGGATCTATACCTGCATTTCTTTTTCATGCAGGGAATGGAAACCTGTCATTAGCACACTCAGCCCCGAGGCGGAAAGGCTCATGTATCCTGAAACATCAGTCCCTTATCAGTCCCAACCCTCTGATTTATTAAGGTCACAAAGAATGGCAAGAATTGAAGTCAAGAACCTAGAGATCCACTAAATTTCCTTGCATTTAGAAACTACATATAGTTAAAAGGGAATAAATGCCTATTAAAAACTTTATAATCAATTGAAGTTACTTTTCTACCCGCAACATTGCACAGGATTTTGTAGCATCTTATTCAGATTTACTTTCTCTGTATCTCCAAAGCCATGCAAGTTTAAATATACAGATTATATGAAACAAGTAAGGCATTTGGCTGTTTTAAGTTTCCCCAGGTAACTCAGGGCAGAAGTAGTGATAAAACCATTTCAGCCTTTTTGAATACTCATACCATATGATATACAAACTATTTGCCATTAATACCTAGAAAATTGTGCCTGTTCAGGATCTGCGACATGGATGTTAGAATTGCTATGATTTTTCTGAGTCATGTAAACAGATGATACTTTTTAAAATCATTCTTCAACAAAATAGGTCTCTAAAACAAAATTGAGGAGTTGCACTAACTCAGATCTGCTTTCATTTTTTCTGCATATTAAAAGACAACTATTTCAGACAAAATATGATTTTGGGAATAATTTCTTGCCTGGGGTGAAACTTATCTTTTCCTTGCGAACTTTTTATTTTTTTCTCATTCTGTTTCTTAGTCTGCCTGATGTACAAATGCAGAATGGAGTTTTTGTTCCTTGCCAGGTGCCTAGCTATTGGTAGCACATGAATATATGAAAAAAATGTAGGTGTGGTAGTTGGTAAAAAGAGACAAATCCTATGAATAATCACCCTCTTTGTGTTTCTCTGCTCATCCATGTCAAGCTTTTGTGGTTATCTGTCTAAAATCTACCTCCTACTCCATCTTCAGGCTAGGTTAAAGGATAGCGCGTGAAGAGACTGACACTTTTCCCTGAGAAAGTATTGGTAAAAACGGAAGTTTACTTTAAAAATAAATTCCAAGGCAACAGGGGGGATGCAATCTGTGTGTTTCATCTGCCTAGAGGCCAAGTTGCAACGTTCAAAACCATCTTTCAGTGAAACCATTAAATATTTGGGACATAAGAGGTGAAAATTATCATGCAGGAAAAGTGTTTACTATGAATGCGTCAACACCTGCAATAATCATCCCCTACCTTCTTCCATTTCTTCGCTGTGATTGTCATTTCAACCCACCCTTATATTTGCCCTGGCCTACCCTAATATGCCTTTTCCTTTTTGCATTTGCCTTTCTAATATCTAATTATTCTGCCTGTGCACAGATACAGTCTTTAATATTGGAGTCAGTTACCCTTGAAAACATTCCCTTAACACAACAGCAAATCTTCCTTCTTTTTCTTTTTTTTTTCTTTTTTTTTTTTTTTTAATTCTTTTTTTCTTTTTTCCCCAAGGGTTTATAGCTAAAGCCAGTATTTTCTTCCTGCCTTCCAATCTATCAGGACACACTTAACTAAAGAAACTACATATGGAAGACAGTGTGGTGGCATCAGCAGGAAATAACTGGACAGAAAAAGCAGGCTTTTACATTCTTCATGTAGAGCACTGAGGAGAACACCTTCAATTTCTATATCAGTCAGTATACTAAGAGCAAGCAGCATCTCTTGGAACTGCATTTTAAGTATGAAAGGAAGACACTTGATAGTTAATCTTGGGGGAGCGGGGGGTGGAGGGGGGGCAAATGGGTATTTTTACTTTGGAAAAATCTTAGCTTTTTATGCTAGAAGAGGGAGTAGGAGCAAAAGAATACCAAATGGCTAAGGGCAAGGCAAAGGGCAAGGAGCAAAGCTACAGAATCATGTAAATACAATAAAGTGAGAGGAGATGAGGGACAAACCCCAAATGTGACAGAATGTACATAAAAGAAGAGGAACAGAACTGTGGCTGAAGTGACGAAATATATTAGTGACCATTTATAGTATTTGGGTTTTGTTTCATGCTTATTACAAAAAGATTATATTTAATTACTTTGGACTGATTGAAGATATCTAAACATAGTTATTTTGATAGCACTGTATTACAGGCTAAATGTTTTCATGCTAAGTGAGTAATTATTGCTAGATAGGAATTTGCAGTCTTGCTCCTCTAAATGCTAAGTTCAGTTATCATCTGCACGTAGAGGTTAAAGCAATTTACACCAACTTGGTTTCCCCACCAAGGGTCGATTGTGAGTGCTTTTGGATGAGGGCCCAATTGGATGAGGAATTTGATCTGCTGTACTCATTGAAGAAAACAGCAAAACTCTAGTAACATTTTGACCCAAGTTTGCATGCTTGATACACTGCCAGGTTAGAATCTATTCTCCCAAAAAATTGTTTAAAAATCACAGGTTTTTCTTCAGAGCAACCAGGTTGTTTCTTTACCTTGTTCAGAAAATACTCATGTAACTCATTCCATTTTTTTTTCCCCTCTCTCTTTTCTCTCTAGCAAACAGGAACTGGAGAAATGTCAGTGTGAATGCTTAGAAGTGAAATGCTGACACAGTGAAAAGTTGTTGGGTTGTTTGTGGTTTGGGTTTTTTTTATTAAAATGCCAGGTTTCATCCTACTTGACAGTACATATGGTGTCATGAGAAAACAGAGTATGCCATTTCTTTTCCTTTTCTTCCAAGAATGAAAAACAGTGTTTGTATGGAAGTTCTGCAGGAGACTTGATATTCAGGAACGGATGGGCTTTGCTACAGTAGTAGCAAAGAAGAGACTGGAAATTTAACTTTTATGTATCCAGTTCTAAGACTGCCAGTGTGTATCTCAAAGTTTGTACAACAAACTGCCTCCCATGGATTTGGCTGTGTCAGTTTTTCAAAACACTCCCAGGTTCCTTAATTTCTCTAATAAATTCTTGCCATTTGCTCTGAACTTTAATTTAAAGTGGAACTTGACAAAACTTAAAAAGCACATTGAAATGCTTTATTGATTCAGTGAGGTTTCACTTCCTATTAGTTTTGCAGCTGCCACCATTTCGTGTCTAACCTACTTATATTAGAAGAGACATGGGAGTTATCAGCTGCTTAGATATGTCCCGAGTGTTGTCATGTGTTTCAGGCTGATTAAAGTGATCGTGTCAGGATGCTAGAGACTGGGTGTTCCCAAAACAACAATGCAGTTTGCCCACAACATTATTTCTTTCTTTTTTTTTCTCTGTGGAAGGGCTGTTCTTTGTCTGCTGGGAATAAGGCTGAGTGTTGCAGCATAGCTAGTACAGCTGACCAAGCTTTTCTCCCAGTTCTCAAAGGAAAGTGAAAGGGGAAAAAATACAGCAGTTTGGATTGTGTCACAAAAATGGCCTCTTGCATAACTATTAGCCAGCAAGGCTTGGCTCAAGTAGACAAGGCAGCAGCCAGAATTTTGGGAGCTTCTCGGTATAGCCTGTATTGGGGCAGTTCTTTAGAATTTCTCTTATGTCAGATAAACACTGAATCAGTCTTTGGTTCATCTAAGACTGTTTTCAGTTATCAAAAAAACCCACTATAAATTGTGCATGCCCAGCAGGTCAGGCCAGAAGACAGATATCTTTGTACTTCTTTCTGAAAAATGCTTTGATCTGCTTTTCCTTTTTCCTCTTTGAAGGTGTTCTGACAGCATCTCTTTCTTTGGTTCTGAAAGACGGTCCTCACAGCAATTTGAGTGACCCCGTGTCCCTGTGAGATAGCAAACATCCAAGAATTTAGTGGAAGTATCCCTTACATTATCACATCATTCATTTAGCATGTCTTTTAGGAGACTGGTAAGCTAGCATTATTCCCTGAGTCCGCTATTGTTTACATGTGGAAAAAGCTTTTCCATATGCTGCTTTACAGTATGAGACCTAATTGTATGTGTGTCAAAATGTTTCTGGTCTTTTCACTTCAGGAGACATTTTTTTGAAACTTTATAATGAAGTGGCTTGCATTGGAGGGGAGAAACACAGAGGAGGGGAGGAGGATGATGAAGAAGTCTTAAGTGGTCTTTCTGTAACACTTGGGATTTCAGTTGTGTTCGGTGATTCTCCACTGTTAGTATACTTGCTTGGGCCAGACACCAGTAACTAAAATGTCAATTGATTTTTACAGCAATCCAATCCAGTACTCTGGCATTTACTGCAGGCCATATTCAGCAAAAGTAAATAGAAATGGTATAAAGGTAAATTGTATTAGTACTTAGATGACAGTGATGAAATGGGAAATTCTCGATTTGTCTTATGGTACCAAACTCCAGTTTGGTTGCTCTCTTCTGGGGCATAAATGTCACATACACAGGGATGGACCTGATGGTGGAATTGCTCCCCAGCGTACTTTGTGCAAGCTTACTCTCAGCCTGCAGGTGATGGTGAGCCAAGAGGCAGAAGTGGTCCCACTGAAGGGACCAGCCCTTCTCATGCTCATGCCTCAGGGCTGAGCACTCCAGCTGCAGCAAGGCAAGAGGTGGGCAGAGTATTTGCATTAATGCAGTGCTACCACAGAGCTAATGTGCTATGCCTGGCATCATGCACCATGCACAGGGTTGCAAATGTGTGGCACAGAACTTTGTGAGCCTCCTAGCTCAGACCTGGAGAAAAACATAGCTGGCTTGCCCAGGCTGATGTTTAATCACAGAATATTCCGAGTTGGAAGAGACCCATGGTAAGCCCATGGGCGGAACTAAGTTACCCCATGCTTGATGCAGCCAATGTTGGAACCAGTTACTTTGGAATTTTCTGGATAAAATAACACTGGGTGTCTGAGTGTCACTTCTGCATCCACCAACACAGGCTGTGCCATTTCCCACTGAAAAACCCAAAGGGCCAGTGTTGACTCCAGGTATGAACTGCACAACATAAGTACTTTGCCCTGCTCACAGCAGCAGTGTAGGCTGCTGTAGCAGTGTTGGGGTGGGAATATGTTGTTTCTTCCTTCTTCCCCTCCCCTCTGCATGTAACTGGGGTATTTTGTCAGCCTCTGTTTAATATGCATACTTCTCCCTTGGCTCTTGCCCAAACTCAAAGGAGTGCACTGCTTTCCTCAACCAAGGGCTTGTCTAAACAACGATATTCTGGCTGCTTTAACGAGTGTTGTTCAAGTGCTAAATCCCCCTAAGCCTTGTGAAGTCACATTAGTACAAACATTGCCGTTTGGGAAGCAATACCTGCTTTAAAGCACCTCTCTAGGGCTGTGTACCAGGTGTCCATGGCAGCGGCACCATGGAATAAGACAGTGGTTTAAGCTTGCTGTATAAGACTTTTTAAAAAGCAAACCTGGTTGGGATGGTTTTATAGAAGCTTAAGTACTTGTGGGGGAGAAGTTGGTGGTAGGACAGTTGACGTTCAAGCATACGTCAAACTACTTAATTATTTCCTGATCAGTTTCTTGTTGCAGTGGGCTGGAAGTGGCCGGGATGTTTAGTGATGTCTTGCTGGTGTAGAGTGCTGGTGTGCTTCTCCTTGCCTGAGGTCTGCAGTGTTGTAGACGTTCCTCCTGTGCAGTTTGGTTGCTATAAACTCTATTTACCTGCTGAGATATTAGGACTTGTCTACACCAGAGCACCTCCACCAGAGTAATTACGCTGACACAGCCTCAAAGCACTATAGCAACCATGCCCTCAGCTGCTCCACACAGCCTCTGTATCTGAGGAAGCTGTGGTAAAACAAGGCGTCTGTAACTGTGTGTGCAGCAGAGTTTCTGCAAACACAGGTGTCTCAGTCCTCTGGTGTTTTCTTTCACACCCTTTGCTAAGCCTGTGCTCTTAGGAGTAGCTTGGGGAGCTCCCCCCTGCAGCTGGAGGATGTTTGTTATCCACTGCTGTGCTGGCAAAGTTGTGGGGTTTTGTGCTGAAGCCCACACAGCGTTAGCTGGATCACCAACACCAGGCAGGTGAGCTGGGCTCTTTCACTTCCCTTTGGTTTCACTTACAGAACTAAAGGGGTTTTATTTCCCTTTCTGCTAAATAGCTGTCCCCCATGCCCTCACACCTTTATATTACTGATTCTGATTACTATATACTGATTTATATCACAAATTCTCAAATTTTCTGCTGCTTTATTCCCTCCTTTATTCATTATTTGCTTCGGATCACTGCCCTCCTTACAACTGTCCACAGACCCATCTCCTTGGAAACAGCAAAACTTGTTTATGTGAAAGTAATAAGGAAAGTAATTGATGTGTAGCTGTGCAGGCATGCAGGGGAGCCATGTTCCACTGGAGGATGTTGGAAAAGCGAGTCTCCACTTATGCTGACTGCCAGAAGGTTGGATGGTGTGAGCAAAAACCACCTTCTTCCTCTGCTGTTTCCAAAGTTGCCTCTTATTCACAGCAACGGTAGGAAACTTCTTGCCTGTGCATATGCTCATTTTTATGGACTTTCTTTTTCTGCTAGTCTTTTTCATCACCAATGTGAAGGGGTTGAACAGCAGCAGGAAAATTTTTAAGTCTTGCTTATCTCTTATTTTCTGGAACTTCATGCTGATGCACTGTGCCATGCCAGGACCATCTCCTCTCTTGTCTTGGTCCTGACCACCTCTGTGGCCACAGGACCTTCTCATCCATGTTTTGAGGTTTCTGCTGCTCCGCTTTGTGCCTTTCACTGCCATTGCCCCTTGTGCTGTTGGACATGGTCGATAGACCATGCTGGCCAGCTGTTAAGGTCAGGTGTCGCTGGATGGTCTTTCCCAGTCCTTCAGGACAGAGGTAGGGGGGCCCATAAACAGCTTTTGTGGCCATAAATCTGTTGGGGTCACCAGATGGAACCTCTTCCAAGTGGTGGTGGGAACCTGACTGTCTGCTGCTGCCTACCCAGCACCAAGAGCTTGTGGCCTGGCCTTGAGTGGGATGGCAGCAGGGCCCCATGGAGAAGTCTTTGGAAAAGACCTGTGGCACAAGGGTAGCCTGGACAGACTCCCTCTTTGGGACCAGGGAGGCTGCTCTGAGTGGTGTGACCTCAGGGGTGTTAGCACACAAAAGTGGTGATGGTTGGGAGGCCCCAAGTCAAGCAAGCCCTGGTGAAGAGATGCTCATGTTGACATCTCTGTGATGACAGTTTGGAGGAAGAAAGAAGGATTTCTGCTTGCCTTCAGTTTAGTGCATACCTTAAAGAGGCAGTGTGGCTGGAAGATGATTTTTTTGGTTTTTGTATACAGCCTTAGGAACAGGCTGTAAGAGCTTTAAGTGCTCCTAGAAACTTCTCTTGTTATTGAAAACTCTTTCCCTGTTTGCCACCCAGTATGAATGGCTTCTCCTGGGGTGTGCTTTATCAGCAGGCTCTAGTCTTGGTCTGTTTCTTCATCGTGTTACTAGATACCTCCTTTGGGTGATTTTCTTGGGGACTAACATCTGTAAATAGCCTTACCCAAGTGGGAAGACTGTTCCAGTTGCATGCCTTGTATTTTAAACACAAGTGATACAACAATCATATTTTTTGTATCACTGAACCTTCAAATAAGCTGTTTTTCTATTAGCTGAATTTATATAGACTCTTCACTTCTTACACTGTATCAAGTGAAATGCTTTATACTACTTTGACAGGTAGCTGCAGGATGATTTCGAACTTGCTTTAACTTCCTAGAGGTTGTATTAGCCTAAAGCACTTTCTGCACATTTCACTGTCCATGTCTTGAGTATCAAGAAAAATTGCTATTTGACAGGGTGTGAACTGTCTTCAAATGTACTTCTCAAAAAACTAAGAATGTGAAAGGGTGGAACAGAAAGGAAGTGAACAAACAGTACTTAATGCATGTGCCTGATAATGGAGATAATACTGGGGATATTGCATATTAAATATTCTCCTGTTACCTCAATGCTAAATGTGGAGAACTGTATCTTTATTATGTAATAATGGTACATTATTTACCATATGTAATTTGGTTTTATATCCAAAAAGATGGGGAGAAGAGCTCTAAGGAGGCTGCAAATGGAAACAGGCTGTAAAACCTGGAATGCTTGCTCTGCAGGGAGTCTTAGAGTCAAGACATTGAAGTCTGTAAAACAGTCAGCAGAATATGTTCCTAATACTTGGGTTTTAAAAGGACAAAAATCAGCATAAGTTATTAGAAAGCACCTAGAAAAATCTTGGAAAATTTTGGTCCATCAAAGGAGGCTACGTTTAGTGTCATGACAGACATTGTTTTAGAATTGCTTTAAAAGACAGGATTCTTCTGGTGGGGTGTGGGTATTATTATTATTATTGTTGATGTTGTTGTTATTATTATTTGGGTGTACATGATCTGGTTTGATATAAACAGAGCCAGGGACAGCCCAGTGACATACTTTTGAGAAAGAGTCTGTTAAAGAAATAATGTCATTAAATGGCTCTCTTTCTACAGGCTATGGATTCTGAATCAAAGAACAGTTTCATAGGAAGCTTTCTTCAGCCACCAGATTGGATGCTTCCTGCAGCCTTTGTTTATAGAGAATCAAAGAAGTTGGCAGCTGCTGCTGGTGACAGGCCTTCTCTTCCAAATAACCAAGGTATAGCCAAAATATGTCCTTAAAATGGTCTTTTTAATTGTTCCATGTGAAATCTCTTGAGCAAACTCCCCATCCTATTTGACTGAGTTCAATGACTTGCTGCAGTTATCAGTCTGACATTGAGACAGGATGTATATGTGTCCTGAGGGAGTAGTCTTTCTGAAGTCATACATCTAGAATGGAAACCTCTGTAAGTCTTCTAACATCCTTGTAAACTTTGGCTTTGAAATTTGTTTAACTTAAAATCGTCAGACTTCCTCTGAAACCAAAGGAGAATGCTTCAAACTCAGTAGAAGTAGTTCATTACTTCAAATACAGTAAGAAAAAGATCATTAGTATGGTACACTGACCTGAAATTGGCTTTGCATATGCTATTTGACTCCTTCCAGCTTAAAATCACTTCTAAAGGTTTGGTTTTTTGGGGATTTTTTACATGGTATGTTTCCTTGGGACAACTTTTGAACAATTCAGACTCCCAGGAACGTTAGCAGGATGAAAGTTAGTCCCTATGAAATATGGTTGTCATGTGCCTTGATGGGTGACTACTCCCTGGAGCTCACAAGGCAAATGCTCAGTGGCTTAAAATATCTGGAGAGCCTGTGGAATCTTAAGGATACCCATACTTGGACTTGCTATCATGGACAACTTTGCTACATTGCACAGACATAGCCTATGAGTTTGCATGTGATCATTGTCCTTCACCTGAAAAATCTGTGACTTCTGTAGTGATCTTATGTCATACAGAGTTTGGGCTTTGTAGTGATTGTGATTACAGTGATCAGTTTAGTGCTATGTAGCTAAGTGGTTAAGGAAATGTTTGGCATACCAATAGAAAGATGGAAAAGGTGGTCCCACTTCATCCTTCTGCTTTCTGGTATTTGCTTTTTGTTTTGAGTTTTTGTTTGATGTTTGTTTGGTGTTTGCTTTTGTGTGGTTTTGTTTGGTTTGGGTGGGGTTTTTTGGTTGTAGTTTTTTTGTTTTGTTTTTTTTTGTTTTTTTTTTTTAATGGATCTGTGATAAGGTGGTGAAAGTTGTTAAGGAGGTAGCAATATCTGATGATGTTCTTTTGATGAGAGAGTTTCGAATAGAGAAACTGTCAATTATAAAGTGTCAGAAAATAAGCTTGACTTGTTATAGAACATGTCTTAAGCTTCCACAGGTGTGTATGCTTTATGGGGAGCTAGCAGACTTTTTCTTGTAGTGAAATTGCAGCTTTTATTTTTCGTATCATTTGACACATCCTGATTTGAGGCCAAAAGCAAAATCTTCCAGACTTGTTTCTATGGTTTACAGAATCATCAACTACAAGATACTAGACACTGAAACATTACCTTTTGAAACAATAATTTAACAATGTATCCTTTGCTAAATTGTCTTTTGCATCTAATTTCTCCCCATGTTCTGAGCACGTTTTCTCTTTTTAATCTGTCCAGACCAGTTGCCTTACACCAAAACTTGTGACCTCACTTGGATACCTGTGTTCTCTGCTTCTATTTAAAGAGAATTCCCAGGGTTTATGATGTTCTATTTGCCAAGATTTCTTTGTGCTTGCTGCCATTTGGAGTGAAAATAGTTTTGCTCATAGGGCCAGAGCTTCGTACCTCAGTTATGCAGGAAACACATCCATTTTCTCCCATATATGTTCTGCATATGTCAGTGTACAGCTGGGGAATGCAGTTAATTTTAGGAGTGATCCTAGGAAAAGAATTCAGGTATCGTATTGTAACGCAAAGTGTTTTCTAATAATGATCATCATCATCAAAATACTGTTACTTAAGGTGTAGCTGTTGTGTTGTTTGCCAGCTGTAGTGGCAGCCCTGAGAGCTCTGCAAGAAAAAATCCACCGTCTAGAGCTGGAGAAAGCACAGGCTGAAGATAAACTGTGCAGCCTCTCCAGAGCAGCTGCTCAGTACAAGAAGGTCTTAGAGCATGAATCCTACAAGAAGGACGCAGCACATCAGGAGCTGATGCAACAGAGGAAAGGTATTTCTTTTCAGCGATAAGGTGTAGCCACAGCAACACTAAGTTATAATCCAGGGAGCATTTTTGTTTTGAAAAACTGCTAATTAGTGCAGCCCCCTTTCATTCTTTGGTTCAGAACTGAGGAGGGACAGGAGCTTGATAATTGTGGATCGAGTTGAGATTAATTTATGTACATCAACTGAGTATTGCGTAAGCCATAAAGCAATTTTAAAGACTAAGCATCTTTCAGGTGGTATGTTTAACTCCTACAATAAGCAAGCAGCTGCTTACATAACACTGCTAACTTGAGAAAAGATAGGAGAAGATTCTTCTCTCTCAGATTATGGTTAGGTGTCTGCTGATACAAATCAAAGTAACTGCAGTGCTCATGCCTTTGGAATTCAAATTAGGGACAAGCTTTAGAAAAACATTTTGATTCTCATGTCTTATATATAAAATACGTTTTAACCACATGACTTGTTCAGACTAACAAAACTGTTCTTGCTTGTTTTGAAGACAGAGAATTCCTCAATGAAATGACAGTCTGGCTAAATGTGTAGCTCCCTTTGCTGTACTGAATGTCTTGTTTCTCTCTGTAGATGCAAGTGTGCAGTTAAATGCAGCACAATCCCGCTGCTCCCTGCTGGAGAAACAGCTGGATTACATGAGAAAAATGGTTTCCAGTGCAGAACTGGAAAAGAAAATTATTTTAGAACAACAGGTGAAGCCCTTTAACATAATAACAAAGTAATGACATAGTTCAAAAGTGTAGAAATGTGCAGGATATGAAGTCTTTTGTGGTCATTGTTTTTCCTCAGCTCTGCTCAGGCTGCTAGCAAACAGAAGCAATTTAGTGTATGGCTGATGACAACCATTCAATGAATTGTATGAAAAGCTCCCTGGGTGGAACTCCTAATGAGCAAAACCATGCTAGTACTTGCACACTTGGTAGACAAAAAAGCTGCTGGAAGCTTAAGTCATCTTTGTCTGCCTGATATTTTTCATCACTTTACAATTTTAAAAATATGGAATTTAAACTAATTAAACACCTTCTCTCTGGTATGGGGTGGTTTGGTGTTTTTTTTGCTGTCTGAAACCATTTCAGTCCATTGCCAACTCCATTCTTGCTTATTTTTTCCAGGCTCAGCTTCAGAAAGAGGAAGATCAGAACCGGTTGGAACTGCATGCAAAACTTGAAAAGCTTGAAATGCTAGAAAAAGAGTGTCTTAAACTTACTGCTACTCAGAGAATTGCTGAAGTAAGCAGGCGTGGAATGACAGTCTGAAAGTCATTTGGTGTCATTTTATGGCATACAATTAATAGTACTAAGTTTTGCAAAAGTTACATCTGTTAAAGCATACCTGACTGAATGCCACCTTGGCTTTGAGTGCGTGAGTCTTTTTTCAGACTGGGCTTTAAAAATTCCTGCAGTCCAGTTTTATCCCCACATTACAATAGTGAGGTCCTTCAGACTTCTGATTCAGCATGACAAATTGAAGTGGGACTAATCATTCTTGCCTTCAAATTCAGGACAAGATCAAACACTTAGAAGAAAAGCTGTGTAAAGAAGAGCATCGGCGTAAGTTAATACAAGATAAAACTGCTCAGGTAAACTGAAAAGATTTTATTTTATCTTATTTTTTAGTACTGAAGAAAGCTATTCTCTCTGTTCCAAATGCCCTTCTTGTTTTATTACATTTTAACTCCTCATGTTTATTACCCAGGCAGAACTCCTGAAATACTACCTAGATCTGTTATAAGCTACATATGGGAAAGATTGCCAGGTGTGTTGCATCAATGAAAAAAGATTCTACTTGGGTTTGTATTCTTGATACAGTTCATCAGCCTCAACACTGCTCTAAGTGACCCAGGTAGAAAATTAGTTTTCAGAAGATCTGTAACTGAATCAGGTTAACCTAATTTTCAGTAATTCTGAAGTGGTCACATACGAAACCTTATATCCCGAGTGAGGTTGGTTATTATGTTTATTTTCCTACATTTGTAAAGATCTGTAGAAATCTAATACGTAGGGCTGTACTTGGAAAAACCTTAATCAGTGATGCGTTCATCAAATGAGATCTTGTATAATTCATTATTCTGTGAAGCCATAATCAGTTTGTTGGGCCAGCATCCATCTGAGAGGGGAGTATTTGCCAAAGAGAGCAAAATGATGAAACCTTTTGGTAAAGGGGCAAGGTAGTCGTATTCCAAACTTCACTTTTTGCATAAGTAGCTGCCAGCTTGAAAGAGAGACCAGTTGTGGGGGAATTCTGTTGGGGTGGGGTGGGGGCTGCAGTGCTGAAGAGTAATATTGGAAGAACGTAAGGAAAGCTGATGCCTTAATTTAATTCATCACTGCTGTCAGCTCTTATACCTCATCCAAGGATGATGGGTTTTCATCAATCCAGGAAGCTTTAAATAACATGCAGATTTGTAGCCCAGATGTCTAACCACCTCCAGAATCCAGCAGAATGACACAGCTGAAAACTTGTAGGGTTTTTGGTTTCTTGCTTAGTCTGCTCACTGCTGCAGACCAAAAGGCCTAGTACAGAGATTTTGTCTCCTGAGAAACACGGTAAGAATGAGTGTCCCAGAGCAGATAGTCTAAACATTTGCTCAAGAAAGGACTTAGATCACTTAAAGTGAGTCCTAAAGTAGTGTTAGTACCATCTTAATACACTGCAGGATAATTTAGGTCTGTTGGATCTGGGCTGGGAAGCACAGGGTGTGGTGTGGTTCACTTCCTCTTGATGACGGAAAAGCCAGAATATTCTCACTTTAGTGGCGGACCTCCAGCGTTGTTTAGCTGGAACTGTAACACATGCCCAAACAAAGTCCTTGTCCTGTGTTTAATTGGGAATGATTGTCATCCTGTTTATCGTGGGCCTTGATAGCAACTTTGAACCACCGAGCAATATGAAGATTGTCCAGCAGGTTTGACCTCAATGTAACACAGACAGGCTTAGTTCTCTCTGTCCCCAGACTGTAAGAGCCAAATGTTCATCTAATTTGGATTTTATGATCAGATCCTCAGCATGTGGCAAGATTGGCTTATCTTCATTGCTGGTTGTCACAGTGGAAAAATACAGCTGCTGCTGCTGCAGCTGAATATGAAAATGAGGAATACTAAAACAGACCTGCAAGATCTGCCTCATACCCTGCCTTCCTAGTAATCTGTTCAGTTTTTAAGAGTAGCTTATGCCTTCCAAGCAGGACAATTAATAGTGCCCTTAATTGGTTCTTATCCATGCATGAACGAGAGAATTAATTAAACCTTGCTATTTCATACTTCTAATATTACATTAAATAGCTGGGGTTTTTTTGCTTATTGCCACAGCTTCAAACAGGATTTGATATAAACAGAATTTTGATGTCTTCAGTAGCATGTCAACATGAACCTGAAAAGGAAAATGGGAAGAACAGAAATCCTAGGAAGGTAACATGGAATTTTTTATTAGCATACTGTTGCTGATAGCATCTGACTCACACAGAGACTGGAATTTGTGAAAAATGGTGATGAAAGAGGCACTTAATTCATCTGCTGCACCTTACTCCACTTCTAAAGTGACAAACAGTGCTAAATAACTCTTTTTTTCCCTTTTTTTTTCCTTTCCTTCATTAACTAAAATGGGACTGGGGCTGGTAGGACATCACTGAAAAACCTTCCCTTACCAGCTTGACAATTACCTCTGTATAAGTCTTGCTGCCATCTCCCATGTCCTGTCTTAGCTGCCTTCCAGTTTATCTGGCAAATTTAGTTTCCGAAGGGGTTTTAGCTCAGCATCTTAAGATGGTGTGTTTTAGGGGATGACTGAACTCAAGAGAATTTATTTTGCAACACGTGTTACAGATCAGTCAAAATTTTGCAATTGTGGTTTTGAAAACTTAAGTAAACAAGGTTCAATTCCTTTAATATTAGCCTAATTGTTAAACAATCTCCTACATGCATATGGAATAAAATTTACTTCTGTCAGCTATTGAAAAGTCTTACTTGTTACACATACAGGAGGGAAAATATTTTTTTTTAAACCAGAAGAAAACTGAGGTGATGCATTTCACTCTGTATTTACTTGAACTTTACTTACTAAAAAAAAGTTTACGATTGTACTCTTGAGTCAGCAGACTGGAATTCCTTGTCTTATATTTTCTTATGGCTCTTATGGCAGAGAAATCCAACAATGAAGAAAATGCAGCTTTCACAATTACATGTAAAGGCTGGTGAACTACCTTTTGTGGCTGGGAAGGTAGGTGGAAACCACTGTTCTCACTAAAGTGACATCTACAGTTTGAGGAAGGCTGTGTAGTTGTTCATTACTTCTGTAAGCCACTGATAATTCTTCTTTAAGTCCGTCAGCTCCAGCCATTCTGTCAGTGCAAATGTCCAAAGTGTCTTGCACATTATGAAGCATCGCAATCCATGTGTCTCGTTGCAAAGACAAGGAGCTACAGCTGGGATTTCAGGACACAGTGCACTTTCAAAATCTGTATCCTCTTGTTCCACATCACCCACTGCCACCAGGAGCTTTTCAGACCTTCTGTTGGCCTTACAAGAGGAGCTGGGCCAGATGAGCTCGTGAGTACCCATCGTTGGTGTTGTGAGTAAACGCGACTTCAGCGGTAGCCCTGAGAAGTGACGAGGTGCTGTAGTTGAGCCTAGCCTCTTTTAGCTATAGGACTGCTTGTTGACAGACTGACCTGAGCAGGCCTGACTGGTAGCATTTTTCTCATTCAAAAAATTCTTTCTATCCTGATGTTTCACTGGTCTTGTTTTTCTGCTTCCACATCCTGTATTTAAACAAGCTGCTACTTCAGTAGCAGCTGCAGCAGATGAAAAGCCTTTCAGACCTGTGTTTTTTAGACATTTTAAACGTATTCTGAGATGTACAGAGTAAACGAAAACTTTTCTCCTAGAGAAGGCTGCAAAGCTGGTGCTGGTACTGAGTAGGCCTGCAGGATGCAGTGAGTCTGGGTGGTGGGATGGGTTAGAACAGCTCTGGCATGAACAGTCCTGTCACACCATCTCTGCTGTTCCTTTGTACTCACTCTCTGTTGTTTCCTTACCGGTGTACCTGCCGAGTCTTTGTGCTGAGTCAGTCTGGTGCTCGTGCCCTTTGCTTGTTGACAGCAGGAGAACTTGCTGGTCCTGTAAGGGGGTTGTGAAAGAGGGACAGTCTCCTGGCAGAAAATGGGCAGGGTGTGGAAGAAGCTGACACTTGAGATGGGAGTGTATCTATCTTTCTAGCCATGCAAGTAAATGTTGATTACAACCTGTTGTGTTCTTAGGCATATTCCCATTAATGCAGGCTTGTGGTACTGTGGGCCAAAGCTCTGTAGCTGGTCATAGCAGACATGTCAACACTATGAGCTGTGGTTTGAACAGAGGAGGATGTGCTGAATAAACCAGTTAGGATGTTGACGCAGATTTGAAATCCTTGATGTGGTAAAATTTAAACTGGCAAGCAATCTCATGTTCAAAAAGGAATGTCTGGCTTACTCATGGCAGTTCAAGGACGGGCTCTTTTTTTTTTTTTTTTTAGTTGCAACAACCAGTTGCTTCAATTAAACTGTCAAGAAAAAGCAGTTACTCAGAAGTCAGAAAAGAAGCTCTGACCTTTGTAAAGGGATTACTTATCTAAGAGAGGGTCTCTGGCTTCAATTTGTTCAGATATCTGGGTATCAAGATCTACACAATTTCTTTTACTTAATCTGGTTAGTTTAATTAAGAAACCCACTTTGCTGGAAATCTTTTTGAGTAGAATATTTTAATTTGAATAATTTATCAGAAAAATTGTAACTTGAATGTACTAGTTTAAAAAATACTTTTGTATATTACACTAAGCCTTCAAAGTCTGTGCTAAATTGGGCAGGAAGTGAAAATGTTGTACTGCATAGCTGCTGCTCACTTTCAAAAAGCCCATTTTGCACACTATTACACATGTAGTTGTTATGCCTGTCGGAAGAGGGAGAAGTAAGATGGACATCAGCTAAAAATTTGTAATGAGAAAATCAGACTCACAGGAAAACCTTTTCCCTTTCTCATGTTAATATATTCCAGATTAATGTGTATTGTGTGAGAGTGGAAATCATGCTTAATTTCTATCCTCTGCACAAAATGGCTAGGAACTCCTACAGGAAGAAATCCTAGAGACTATATCATGAATACTGAAATTGCCATTCTTGTCTTTAATAGTGAGCATCAAGAACTTCTGAAGCACATACAGGATACTCAAGACTCCCAAGCTCGTGAAGACCTGGAACAGGAGCTAGATTACCTTGTAAAACAAATGGAGATGAAAGGAAAACAAATATCTGAGCTGAAAAAGCATCAGGCTACTGTAAGAATGAAATGTAAACTCTCTAGCTACTAACATTCTTGTTGAAAGGCTGCCACAACTCTGCCTCCTGTTGTCATCAGCTAGAATGTCACTGGAATGTTTTAAGCCAAGATGTTCCAGTGTGGGTGATTATAATTAGACTGCTGGCTCATATTTTTGTACCTCCAATTTCTTCATTTGAACAAGAAAAAGTGCTTACAACTGGCAGTTAGAAATATATGCTGGTGGGAAAGCTTCCTGCCCCATGGCAGTTCTGCAATACAGAGATGGGTTGCACTGTCTGTCACTTCTGCTCACCATGTTAAGAAAAACTGTTGAAATTTCATTCCTTTATATCCTGTCCCTCAGGGGAATGAGAAAATAGAAGCTGTAATTCCTGTACAGACTGGAATAAATGTCTTTTATATTACTGAAACATTGAAGCTTTTTTATTAACTAGTCTGTTGACCAGAGCTTCTCCAAAATCATAACTGAGCAAGCCTTTCAGTTTTGTTTAACCCTTAAACTGTCCTCATTCTGTCACTATTTAGTTTAGAGCCATAGATAACAACTTTTCATACATGCCCATATAAAATCCCTCTTCTGTAGCTGAACAGCCTGACTCTTTTGTGGCAATTCGGTTTGGGCATCTGATTAAACATTCAATCCATAGTTCTATCTGATTGTTTTCTGTTTTTTCATCTTATGTTTCAAGATAAATACTCAACTGAGAACTTTGCTTATACAGAAAACAGAACAAAACTCAGCATGAGACCTTATGAAAAGAGAAGGTTATAGTTACTTTAAGTCTGACCAGTTTTATTCATGTTCATTTTTTGATGGATTTTACTCAAACTTTCTATTGTCCATGTAATTGCGAGCATGCAGGTGCTTTATGTCATAGCAGATGTGTCAGACTTGCCTGTTAGCAATACAGACAAAGGGCACTGACTGCTGGGTCCTCGCTGCCTCTCTTGGCAATGTCAGCTCTTTTTTTTTGATAAAACTCTTATATTCTTGAAGACCCAACGATTATGGTGTTACTCCTTGCCTCAAAATCTTGCTGACTTCATCCTCAGGAGCCTAAGACAGTGGACAACAACTTCACCTTTGTTTCTTTCCTTTGCATATCTTTATGGCCACTGTTTGCCTTTGTTTTGGGATGATGAAGAGTACCACATACAATGTTGTGCAACCTTGTTGTCATCTTTGCCTCTTACCAGTGTGCAGATCTTCTGGCAAGTACTCAGTGCTGTGGTACAGCCTGGTCAGAGCACACCCCTTAGTGTCATGCTGTAAATAGAAGTGTCTGTATGATTACTGTTCATCATGCCCTGGTTATCAATACAGGCCATTCCTCTAACTCCATGGCCTGTATTTTTTTTTCCTGGTGCTTTTGGACACAGACATTTCCATTTGTATTTTGTACAGACCAATCTTAAAATTTCTAATGCATATTTCTTTTTCTAGAACCTGCCATACTAAAAGTGCCATGCTAATCTGTTTCACAGTTAATAATATGTTCGAGAATGCAATTAAAATTAATTATTTTTAGAAATGGACTTAAAGCCTGAATTGGCATTTGGAATGCTTCCAGCCTAATTTTATCTTTGGGAAGTGACCTTTTCATGCCAAGTGCAAGTCAAGACTCATTATTTGACATTTTAAAAAACATTCTTTAGCGATTAACCCTATTGATTCTGTTTTCCACTTTTGTTAAGGAAGCTTCAAAATAAGCTGCTTAGATCCAGTAACTGAAAATTAACAGTATACATTTTAGAGGTTTATTGGTTGTTTGGTTTTTTTGTTAGGGTAGTACAATCTGAAATGGAAAGAGACTGTTTAAATGTAGATTATTAAGAGGTGATATTCCAGCTCTCTCAAGTGAGCATTTTTATGTTAGGGAGCAATAGGATTCAACAACCGATTGAGTGTGGGTGAGATCAGTTTTCTGTGATGGTTTCTGTATGGGCAAGGTCAGTTTTCTGTTACAGTGAGACAACTGTGCAAGGTTGCTAAACTTTAAACTTTTAAACTTTTCCCTTTTTTTAATGTCTCTTAGTCATCTGTAGTGTGGAGTCCAGTAGAAGTCTAGTCAGCTCTACAGCTGTGGGTCTTTGGAATGTGTAACATGCTAATTAGTAATTTTTTTTTTTCCTAGGTGCAGAAATTAAAGAGAAAAACTCAGAAATTGAAGCAAGGGGAAATTCATGTCAAACTGAAGTGTGGCAAACAAAAGGAAGCAAAGGAGATTTCAGTCACTGTAAAGGAAAGTATGTCTAAACCTTGTCCTGGGCAGAAAAGCAGTTGTTCTCTTCAGCTGCTAAAAGCTGTGAGGAAACTTCAGCTATCTCTGAAAAAAGATGATGTCATCTGAGAAGAATAGTTCTGAAGCTTGCTATGTTAGAAGTTTTTGAAGTTGTCTGACATCCAATAAATTTTTAGTTGTACAAAATACCTTTTAAAAATAAACTGGATACAGTAGACACGTACATTCTAAACTGCCTACTCTCCAGTAGGTCAATTTGTTCACCTTAGAATTAACTTTCATGTAGTGTAGCTATAACTCCACTACACTTCCTTGTAATAAAGTTTTTTAATGGACTAATGAAATGTTATTATTTGTTAACTTGTCAAATAAAATTTTATACTTTTTCACACTTAAAATAGTATGTGATCTTTGGTGTCCTATTTCCTCAGCTGCCAAGGAGATATTTAGAGCTTGCTTTTCCAGAATGACTTGTGCTAGTGCTTCTGTACAAATAAAAACAAAGGTCTTCCTTTCTCTAATAACTGAAGATTCAGATCACTGTGAATGAGGCAGAAGAGGTATTGTCACTTTATTTATATATGTTTTCATTATTATTAATATTATTACTTTATAAGCTCTATTTGCAGTCTTAGTATAGGGACAGCTGGGGCCTGGAAGCACAATCCATGACTTGGTTTAGCCACAAGAATATGGGAGTGTTCTTGATACGTGCATGGGAGGGGCCGATGTTTGAGTGCTTGTCTTCTCTTTAACAGAACCTGCTTCTAGCACAGTATACAGTGACTGAGGAGGAGACTGTCATAGAGGAGACCTTCAGCTGTGTACTTGTTACCAATCTTCTTATTTATGGATTATTTCTAGCTTAGAAAAGCACATTGTGTGCTTAAAGCTGCTTAGACACAATTTGAAGCATGGTATTTTTTCATGGTGCAGGTAGCTTTTCTGAGATAGGCTTATGCTTTTCTGGATACTGGAATCGCTGATACCAGTAGGGATAGGGTACATAAATCTCTCTGGCTACCTCTGTACCTGGACCTGGTATTTTTGTTGACTACAGAATCCTGGGGAGAGAGTGTTATTTTGGAGCTGGAGAAGCAGGGCCCTGGCTCCCCGCTTGGGCAGGAACTGTAGGGGAGGGCTGCAACTTTGGATCTGCCAACCAGGTACTGGATGCAGCAGTCTTTCAATGATGGCAGCATTGAATAGTCAGTCTTCAAAAGGTATATGCTGACAGGGGCTGTCCAGTCCCAGAAAAATATTGTGTTTGCCCTTCTGTGGGGTGTGTAGCTGGAGGGAAAGGGAAACTGTTGAACCTGGTCCTGCTGGTGGCTGGGTGTTTCTCATCTCTGCCTGCTTTGCAGCAGGGCTGGGAGCTGAAAAAGCTCAGAGCCAGGAGCTGGGATTTGAGAAGGGAAAATAGGAATGTATAATATGTAAGCTTACATTGGCTGACTGGTTACATCACTTATATTTCAACTCAAAAGATTTAAATACATTTTAATAATTCTTTTCTGCTTTTTCTCTCTGAAGCTTTTATTTCTGTAGTGCGTGTGTTTTCACACACCAAAGCAAAGCAGATGCATTTCAGCATCAGCTGAGAGATCCAAACCAGATACAAATAAATTGTATCCCAAACCAGTTTTCTTGCTTGAAGAAAGGCATAGAATCTGTTTTCAGATTGTATCTTGGGAGGGAGGGGTAGGGTAGGAGGTCAGGTTATATATTTATCTATTAGCAAATTCACAGTTTGCGGCAGTTGTCAATAATGTAAAATAAGTTTTCAAAGAAATATCTGTCAGAGAATAATTGTCTAGAAGCTGCATTGGGAAGGTAAGCTTGTGCACAACTGTGGTGAAGTTCAGCTCCACGAGAATTAGGCAGATCACAGTGAATTTTGCTGGGATCAAATGCTTCATGTCTTTATGCTCCAAAAATGTTCTGGCCTGGAACTCCATAAATGTACATTTGGAGAAAGCACAGTGGCCAGAGCAGGCTTCTTCACAAGAACAATATGTTTTTGGCTTAGTAAGTGCTTACTCTATTCTTTTTCAAATCCATGTTTTGATTTATATCCTGCATGTTTTTGTTTGTCTTCTCAGATGAAACTGTATATATCTCTTTTTTATTAATGGTTTGGATCTAGCTCTGCAGGGCAGCAGACAAAAACACACAGTGATCCCAAAAAAAGACTGACCAGTTTATTTACTTGAGATCTGGGTTCTTTTGCACTGTGTTATGCAAAATTGCGACAACAGGTTTTATTGGTATTTGAATCAAGGGCCTTATTTTATGGTTAGATATCAAGGAAAGGGGACAAATGATGTAGGTCAAACAGTATGATTAAAAATACAGACCAGCAAATTACATCCAATAATAGTTCACTTTCCTGCTGCTAACGTATGCTAGCACAATTTAATGGCTTGTTACTTGAGCCTGCTGGAAAGACTTTGTCCTAGTACAAAAGACATTCAGTTTGAGCCTGTGTGTTGCAATCTTCTAACTAGCAAAGCTGGAGGTTGGACATAGCTATAAATCCAGTGTGTTCTGGGAATAGAAGCTGGCAAAAACACTCAGAGCTAAATAATCAGGGCAGGATCTTGCTGGGATTTGGATACTGGCTAACGTAACTAAGTGCAGATGTTTATGTGGACTGAAATACATTCCCAGAATAAGAATTTTGTACAAACAAACGATGATTTTATAGCAGGAAAAAAAAAAAGCCAAGGAAGTGAAGATAATAAAACAAGCACTCTTATTTTTGATGAAGCATGTTTTGTTTCCCCCTGCTTGCCTGTACTGAAGTGGCCTAGGCTGCCTCTACTGTGTCCCCTGCTGGGGCCTGTCGAAGCTTCTGCAAGTTGTTTGGGTTGTGGCTCTGGTGCTTACCTGAAAGTCTCCATGGGTTCCCATGTGAGTGCCACAGCCTATCTTAGATAAGAGGAGAGAGGCAAGCATTTCTGAAAGTGTTACTCTGAGGGCACAGCTGAAGCAGGTCAGATGAATCTTACCCCAAATGCCTGGTCATTAGTTTTACAGCCATTATCTATGTTATTTTTATCTGAACTCCACTGGCTACTTAGTGGCATCATTTCTTTTTTCTTGCTTCCTTCTTATTTATACAGCTGAAGAACTGCCTGCTCTTTATTTTCCCTAGCAATTTTTAATTTAGCTAGTGTTTCTTGTTTTTGTTTGGGCTTCCCAGCCCTGACTTTTGAGTTAGCGGCACCTTTTTTTTTGGTCACAATTGTGTCAACTGTTCAGTTTTGAGACCTGAATACATGCGTGGGAGCCAGGAATACCAGCCTTTTTTGTTGTGTGTTTACCACAGAATTATGGCTGAAATGGAACAGAATGTCAAGACATAAACTAAATTCATTTCATGTTGTATATTGTAAGCAAAACTTTAGATCTTCCTGGCAGGTCAAGTGTGTCCTTCTTAGAGTGAAGAGGAAGTGGCTTCAAACATAATGCTGCAGTGTATAAACAGAGTGGTTACATAGGAGACTTTCCTTGGCAATGATGAGATGAAAGCTAAGATGATGTATCCAGGTTTGGCATTACATTTCAAGGAAGCTGTAGACTACTTGGAGAATATGTGGAGGAAAAACAGAGGTGAAGAACACTTGACTAGGACACTTGAGAAAAAAGGAAAGGAATTGGACTTCTGTCTCTACCGTTTTCTCTAGTTTATAAGTCTTAAGAAACATGGGACGCTGCTGTATAGGTGAAGGGAATAAAGTTTGCACTTAGGAATAGGACATAAAATACTCGGCAAAAATTCAAGCTTTCCAAAGATAGTGTAAGCTAAACACTGACATCTAGACTAGGAGGTTGTTGACCATCTGTAAGGACCATCCATTTTTAAGAACAGGATAAACAAATACCTTTAGGGAACAGATTTACCTTTTCCTGCCCAAGAGCAGTGAAAGTAGTAGATGGATCATAAAATTCATCCTGGTCCTATCTCTTTAGGGCTCTGAAGTGTTCCAGCAGTTTGCCATGTTTTGCATTTGGATGAGATCTAGGGGACATTTTTTAATGGTCCAGTTTTTCACTTATGGTTTTAATTTTCATGCATTCATTTTACTCAAACAGATAAAAATCATGTAGTGTATGCTTCTTATAAGTATGTTTATCACAGAACCTTAGAATATCTCAGGATATAAGTGAGCCATAAGAACCAAAGATTCTGATTTCCTGCTCCTTGCAGGACTACCTGAAGCTAAACCAAATGAGCAAGAGTGTCATCCAGATGCTCCTTGAACTCTGGCAGGTTTGGTGCTGTGACCATTCCCCTGGGAGCTTGGTCCAGTGTCACACCACCCTCTGGCTGAAGATTCTTTTCCTAGTGACCAGTGTTGATACGTGAGAATCAAAAACCAGTTCTCCAGAAGTTTTCTCAGCTGCCCCTTCTGTGATACAGGCATACTAGGAAGGTGGGAGAATTGTGAAAGATGCTCGTCAAGGAACTCCACTGCATAGCTGTGCATTGTAATATGTGTTTATAGGATTGACAAATATCTAGATGGATTTTTAAAGGCTTTGACAAAAAAAAAAAAAAAAAAAAAAAAAAAA
>WAAE01001000.1:64427-80096 GCA_013400495.1 Nicator chloris
AAAAAAATCTTCTAAATAAATAAATTCTGCTGTTTTAATATAGTCTTTTCATATAATTAAACTTGCTTACTCATAAATTCACCATCTGAGCTCTGTTGAGCCTGATGAATGTTTGGATTATACCAGCTTACCAGCTTGTGTGTAGCATCCTGTTGAACATTTTTTTCCCCTGTTGTTCTGTTGGAATTCCAAAGGATGCATCTTGTTTCCGAAAAGAAAGGGAGGTAATACTGAAGAAAGGCTTATGGGCAGGTAGATAAAATGCACACTGGTTTAAAAAAAACCTCTTAGATCTTTGCCAAGAAGAAACTGAAAACTGAAACCAGAGAAGGTAATACGATTTTTGAAATCTGTGCCTGTAAAGACAGAATAAGAGGGGTCATAATGCTGTTTTCACTGTAGTAACACAGCATAACCCTTCTTTCATCTGAGTAGTACTGTGGACCTGGTTCTGCAGCGTTTATTTATGTGACAACTCCCAGTTAAATTCAATGCCTAGTAATTTTTCTGTATTTATTTCTTTCGGGTTTGTTGTTTCTGTTTTTGTTTTGGGGGGGTTTTTTTGTATTCAACTTTCGCTCCTTTTGCATGTGCCAGAAGCAAATGTCCTTGTTATTCAGGCTGCTGTCATGCAGAGGGAGTTAGAGAGCTGGGAATAGCCCGGAGAAGGGAGCACACAGTACTATCGTGCTACTGCTGCTCCAGGCTCCCTGACTCGCTGACTGCGAGGACCCAGGAGCTTTCGCTGGCCCAGCAGGTTGCACTGTGCACATTTGAAAATAAAACCAGTATGAAACTCCTTCCTGAAAACAAGCATGAAAGTGCCAGTATTCGCAGTTCCCTTGTATGAGATGAATTTTTTTCTCTTCTTGTCTTTCTTGAAAAGACAGGAATCTATGCCAGTCCAGATGGGCTGAGCCAAGGTTGTCTCAATTCCCTGATGGTTTTGTGCCGTTCTAGTACATCTATGTTGCAGGTTAGTTTTATTTTCAGTTTTTAAGTGGGTTTCAAATTTCTAGGTTCAGTGATCTGAATTCTGCCATTTTCCTGGTATGAACTGTTTTGGGTTTTTTATACCTGTAATACTTCCACTGGGTCAACTTAAGGGAAGTACACTTCATGGGTAAGTCTAACAGCACAGTGGTTTTTGGTGGCTGATTACCTGGTTTTTCTGGTGTTACTCTCCAATGCTAATGGTGATATATATGCTCCTTAAGTTTCCTATTATATCAAGCTGCTATTGTTTATTAATGTGTGATTTGCTGGTTATTTCTGATTGTTTTCAGGTTTTTTTTTGCAGATAGAATTACTCAGCTAGTCCAGAGTAAATATTTGTACAACCCAAGATGGAAGAGATTTTGTACGCACAGCAGTGTTACTGGACTGCTTTATCCCCTTTATCAAGAGTGAACCAAACCTAGGATCCATCATGCATACATCTAGCACAGCAGCTGTTCATGAAAAACAGTGTGTCAGCAATGGCTTGTTTCCCCACCCAAATAAAAAGCTATTAACATTGAGGGTAATTTATCTCTAGACTTTCAGCTGTCTACTTATGATCAAAATTAACTGCTCAGCAAGATTCACTATTGGGACTGAAATTCCCTTTTCCTTGGATTGGAAATAACATTTGTAAGCACTTAAGAAGAAAATAAACCTTTGAGATTACTCTCAGGCTAGGATTCTTCATGCAGTGGGAATGCATTGGGCTTCTAGCTAACACAGGAAGAAGATTCAGAAATGCAGAACAGTCTCTCTTTTATATATGTAAGCAGAAGCAATTCAGTCACATCAAGGAGGAACACAGCAAAGCAGTTCAGAGGGCTGCAAGGTTTTCAGTGGCAAAGAAAAGCTCCTGACAAGAAAGAACAATCCAGTGAATTTAGTGATGCAGGAAGACTGTTGATTTACACCCAGTAGTTATATTGTGTCACCTACACTCTCTGAAAGTAGTTTTCTGCAGGTAAGATGAGGATCCTTTGGATCAATTTCAATGTAAGAAATCTATAGGTTTATAAGTAATGAGCTAGGCTGTGTACATGTGACTTTCAATTCTAGCAGATTGCTTTTACTAGAGATGAAATGTTGCAATGATAAAAATTATTTAGGTAATTAGTGAGCTCCCTGCATGCAGTGTAGGTAGTGTTGAGCTGCTTGGATTTGAAGAGGTCTAGGATAAGAAGGAGAAAGCTTTGAGAGACTTTTTTCTGTAGAATATCTGTGATGATGTTTTGATAGAACAGGACACTATTGGGGACTGAGACATCTCATGAAGTCTACATACTTGGGGAATATTTGTTTAAGCATCACCTTTTGAAAATAGTTTTGAATACTTCCTTATCCAATTTCTTCAATAATTTTATCAGTGCTGCATGTTATTGACAGTGAATAAACTTCTGGAATTATATATTATTGATACCTACAGTTTTGTTTTTTCTCTTTTATGTTTCATTTTGTTACTTAATTTGATACTGAACAGTTTACATACTTTCTAAATGACTAAGAAAAATAATTGCTATGTTGTTAATTCCAATTGTCCAGCATTTGCCTATTCCTCATAGAATGAATGTGGCTGATGAGAAATATCCTGATGTGATTCAAGACAATTGGGAAAAACTAAGAAGTGCTTTAGACAGGAATTCAGATATTTTTAATACTGATGTGCTTCCCTGTTCAAGAGTTTTAAGAAGAAATTGTGAGAAATTATCAGCTTTCCTTTAAAACCACAGTCCTACAGATAATGCTTTTGTTTATATGCATTTTCTGAGAAAGATCAACACTGCAAACATTGCCATCCTTGGTTTGTATGCTTGAGAAATCTGGACTATGGCTTTTAAAGTCAGCAGGAATCCTGAAAATCTGGTGCTCAAATTCCAGAGTCTGGAGCCCTGAATCTGCAGTGGTTTCTCCTCTGGACTTACTGTGTCTTGGACTGCAGAAACAGGCAATTCAGAAGGATATTTGTGGGATCAACTTGATGGAGAAGCCAAGATATTTTCTCTATTATGCCAGACCCTGAAACTCACCCTTCCAATTTTCTGCAACAATATTATTTAAAATATTTCTGTGGGTGGCCTGTTTCTGGATAAACTAAGAGCAGAAGGCTCTTGTTTAAAGACTTACTGAAGTATCTCTATGAGTCTCTAGATTTTCACTCTGTCTGCTTATGATCAGAATTAACTGCTCAGCAAGACTCACTATTGGGACTGGGTGTCTAGGAGTATCTGCTTGTGGTTATTCTCAAGTTCTCTTTCCTTTTGAAGGAGGGGAGGGAGTTGTTTACATAGAATTACTCGTGTGAGTGGTACTTAGCAAGCAAAGCAGCATTCCTGTTGCAGTGTTTAAAACCTAGGATTTAACCCATGCTGTTACAGAGTGGGAACAGTGTGGAACTGTAGCAGTTCACAGGATCGTCTCTGGAAAGGTACAACCCCTCTCTTCTGGGAACTGGGCAGGTCTATGCCTCGACCTTGCAGGTGAGGAGTGAGCTGCCCAGGGTGGAGGAAGGAAAAGGTGCTGTGATTTGTCCTCCCTGTCTCCTTTCTCCACCAAAAATCTCTAAGGTACCTGTGGATTGGCACAGGGGAGGGGCACAGCCATTGGCCAAAGTGGCACTGCCCAACCAGTGATGACTGGGAACGATGCTAAGGAAAGGCCTTATATACCTGGGACAGATAAGGGCATGTAGCATTTAGTTACTGGTCTAACCAAGCTCTGACTGGTCTAACTGGCGCTGCTGGTGCAGCCATTTTTCACTCCTTAGCCCAAAGGGGTCCCATGATGGGGAGACAAGGCAGCACTGCCCCAGGAGTACTGTGCTACCAGGGCAGGAAGAGCAGGGTTAAAATCTTCATTCCAAATGCAGCCTCTTGAACCTGCCACATTTCTCTTATACGAGCAGGATAGAAGGAGAGATGATCCATGATCTTGGATACAATGGGCTAATAATGTACAGAGAATGGAGCAAGACTTACAACATTATAAAGTTCACCTAAGCCACTCTGTGGAATGGACCTTTATTAGTATTAAAAGCAACTAAGATGTGCTCTGGATCATTTTGATCTCCAGTATCTGGTTATCTAATATTTGAGGAACAGTTTCATCTTACCATCATATAAGTGTCATTCATCTACTGTCTGGATCTGAGCGTCATAGATGAAACAACAGAATGATTAGACAAGACATTAAAAACAAAGCTGAAATAAAGCATGGAACAGAAATACAGATGGCCCCTTATTGATGAAACACTGAGATAAAAATTGTATTACATGTAGTTCCAGTAAACCCCAAGAATTTTGCTGAACTTTAGCAAATTCTATCTTACCTGTTAGGGTCATTGTACACATAAGCAATTCTCACCAATACTGGATAAAGAAGACTCTGATGATACTTATGTAGACTTTCGAAGGTCTCTGGAAAAATAGTAACAGAAAAAGTGCTGCTGTTTGTTATGGTTGGCCTAAGACAAAAAGCAGCCAACCAACCAACCAAACCCCCAGTGTTAAATATACCCATCAAAGAGCTGACAAAAGGGAAGAAAATATGACAAAACTTACAGGAACAGAGTAGTTTTGGCTCTTCAAGGATGAAGTAATACTGGTATCCTTCAAAACCTTGAGCAAGCCTGAGGTGATTTAAAGACGAAGGAAGAAAGAGTTTTGTTCTAAAAATGGGTGTTATGATGCCAACAGACTCTTCAACACTGATACCAGGCCAGACTCAGCCATCCCCAAGATACCGTTGTTTCAGAAGCTGGCGACAGCAGCATCATGCTAGAATCAGATACCGGAGGAGTGATAACCCTGAAATAGTAACATACTTGAAGTTCTCATGGCATGTGAAGATTTGGGAGGTGTGTGTATGAGAAGAATGTTGTACATGCCTGAGCAGGACTCTGTTCGGGCAGAGGGATTTGTTAGCTGATGTCCTTTCCTAGAGGATAGGCTCTCCTCCAAGAACTGTGGAGGTGCCTTGACCTCCAACAGCTATTTGTCTTTTGGGGTCTGGCAGAAGGCCTTTTCTTAAAAGAGATATGAAAATAAAAATCCACACAACATGGGTTTCCCCTGCCATCACATCCCATTCTCTGACATACTTCTGCTTCAGGATAAAAAACCCCAGGGAGTTAAATCACGGTGTGGATGAAAAGTAAGGGCACTGACAGCATCGCTTTCAGACATCTTGCACTCATGTTGCTTAAAGTGTTCTCCAGCTGGTCTGATTATGTCTTTCTTACAGAGTCCTACCACAAGGACAATGGTTTCACTCTGCCTTGGCACAACACTGAAACATCAGTTCTAGCTTTTGCTTTCTCACTCTGATACTTAATATAACCTTAAGAGACTCAATAACTCACTGATGAGATTGGACCTTTTTTCCCCGGTAACTGAAATGTACTTCCCAATGGTAAAAAAAAAAAAGTTTAAAAAAATCTTTAAAAGCATGGAAGAAAGTTCTATTTATTACAAGTCAGTGTTTTATATCATGGAAAATAAGACTGTTATTTTTGCTCTTGACAGGAAGCAGCAGAAAGGCTCAACTTACATCCCCTAAGCTCTAATAACTGCTCACATTCACATTTTCAGTATCTTGGTTCTGAGGTTGTGCCTTTGTTCTCTCAGGTGTCACTAGCGTTTTCTGTGCATTTTCTCGAGTTTTCCTGCCTTTGTTTGGCGTCTCCCTGAGCTGTGGTCCTTCCACTAGAGGTCAGCTGCAGCACACCATCACCCAGGATCTCGCCAGCCTCCACAGTTCTCGGGATACCAGCAGGAAAACTCTCCGTTTCATATTTTATTGTCATCCAAAAGGCAAAACCAAACTAAAATCTCCATGGTTCCCAGGGTCCAAAAGAGATGTGTGGCGGTTAAACAGAAAACCAGACTGCTTTTAAATGCATGACTTGCCTTACAAACTGCACCTTGAATAAGCACAGTTGATCAGCTGAAAAGGACAAAGGTTTGATTGCATAAACCGATCTGTAAGACTTTCCTCAAATTAGCATTTAAGCTATCAGAGATAAGCACTGGCAGACACGTTTACCCAGCTAGGCAATGATGTACACTGCCTGCATTGTAGGCTGGCTTAGTTTGTGGCTTCTTAATTTTTGAACAGGACTTTCCAAAGTACACCTTCTGGGCTGATGTTATTCTGACCAAAGCCGTTGATAAGAAGTTTGCTATTAACTTTGGCTGAAAGACAGTGGTTTTGAAAATCCTGGTTTTCTATTTGGAGGTGCCAGAATTAACACCAGGGAGTTTCATTGTATCTGCTGGAAAAGAAAAGAAACACAGGACCAGAATGTCTCCTTTGTCCCTTTACCACTCCACTTATTTTCATCTCTTTTCTTTGGCTGATAATATGCAGTATTGCTTTACTCTTGGATTTCATATCCAGCTTAGGAAATTTATATCAGTAACTTCTCCTTTTGTGCTTTAGGTTCTGCAAAACTTTAGAAGCGTCTTCTGCAAACAGATGATGAGAACATTTCCAGCTTATGATGCAGAGGTTTCCCAGTCAGAGAGCTGGGCCATGCTAGATGCAGCCAGGACTTTGGAAAAGAGAGACTACAGGATTCATTATTTAAAGGTAATTATGAGGAACTTTCCTTTTTCAGTTGTGTTAGTACAGTTCAGTTGTGTTAGTTAGTTTTCAGGATGTACCAAGATGCATTTCAGCCATTAAAGTCTAAAATGTTTCTTCTGACAAATGGAGGGATGATTTTTTCAAATAATTCAGGCTTCATCAAACTACAATATTTCTGTATAGTCAAGAATCCCTATTCATATCTGCTGAAAATACAAACTGAATGTGTTGCTCTTGCTTTACTATATATTGCCTCCTATATAAAAACATATAACAATATTCATAAGTTTTGTGGTTACTTTTATGTCAACCAGATTAATCCTAAAGTAGATCCCTGGCAGCAAAAGCTTTTGATGAAACTGCAATAGAAAAAAGGAGATAAACTGATGTACCTTCATTCTAAATCTGTACAGGTAATATAAGTGATTAAAGTGATTTCATTTAAAGTTATTTTAATTTATTTATTGGATACTTCCAGGGAAATTGAAATCTCTAGAGAAAGGTTTCCTCAGCTTATGTATCATGCACTTATACTTGAATTCATTAAAGATCCATTACTAAGGTGCTATAGAGATAGTTTTCCTCCCTCTTTCCCAGTTCAGCACTTTCAAAAGGCAGCTCAAACACTTGCATAAATATTCAAAAGCTCTGAAGTTCACCCAAGTCAAGTCAAAATCACTGGAATTTTTGTCAAAGGGATTGCTCAGAACAGCTCTTTTTGTAATGTGACCAGGGTTCAGCCCTGTGCTCAAAAGACAAGGAGAGATGCTGCGATAATAAGGTACAAATCGGTGGGGCACAACGTGCCCGAGGGAGTGACTACTGAATGTCTCTGTTTTGGTTCTAGCTTTCCAGGTTCTCTTGACTATGGTGATACAATGCCATTTTGGGACATTTGGAGGATGTGCTACCTGCCACCCAGCCTCCTTGGAAAAATGGCAATGTGTCTTCACAGATCAGGTATCTTTTGCATCCACAGGGAGCCTGAGGCACCTCTAGCACTGCTCATTCATTTGTCCTAATTGCATCTTATTCACTGTGTGTATCCTTCAGGGCTGACCTGTGCCTACCCAGCAGGAGCTGCTCATTCACCCCTGCTGTGGAAGCTTGAAGGAGCTGCTGGGTGTGACAGGCTGGTGAAGTGTGCTGGGGTCTTGCCACATTTTCCCAGGGAAATTGGAGCAGGTCTGGTATCCTTATCTGTAAAACTGGTATAACAGGAGTGTTCTGCCTCCAAAACAAGAGGAAAACTAATGCAGTTAAGATGGTGAAGTGCTACTATAGAGCTGGATCTATATAAATATCTCATCCAGTGACACTGATACGGTGTCAGAGCATAAGGCTACTGCCCCTCATCCCCTGGTGGAGCCTGAAGCACTATGAAAATAAGAACACCTTGTAGTTCACCTCCCAGTTTTACAGAAAATAAATACCTTCTCTGAAGCTGTGAAGGAGTTGTGCCCCTATGTCCCCTTTTCTATCAATAATCACATTCCTGACAAATGGAAAGTCCTAGGTGTGCTGTCTCTTTCTTCTTTTATTACTCGTGTTGCATCTCCAGCTCGCGTGAAGCTGTTTCAGCATGGAAATGTTGCTGAGCTCCAAAGTTTTCCGTTCCCAAAGAACCACTGCTGCAGTTCATCCAAATATCTCTGTGCTCATGCTTGAAGAATCCCTGCTGTCTAGAAAGGGGGTAGTGGGCTTATCAAAGAGCTGCAGATGATGCTGTGGATGTGTTTTGAGTTGTGGGCAAGCCTTCATTTGGGACCCTTGTTGGCTGGTAGCTGTTTAGTAGAGAAGCAGCAAAGGATTAGAAATTATTGACTCCCACCCAGTAAGAAAGAGAATAAAGTAAGTACTTGGGAAACTAATGGAAATGTAATTTACATAGAGTTTGATGTTTAATTTACATTTTTATTAAAGGCTTCTTGGTCCCCTGCCCCCCCTTTTTAATTTTTTTTTCCTGTGTTAAGCAAGGTTCCATTTGTTCAAAACAGGTGACAAAAAGTCTTATGAAACTCCTGTTCTTAGTATCCTTGGAATTCCTGTAATGCTTTGCTAGAAGTTGTGTCAAGAAAATTTTATGGATACTTATAACCGCCAAAACATGACTATGTTCTTCAAATTATACTTCTGATAGAAGTGGCAATTAAAAGAACTCCTGTAAGGTGAGATGTGTGGTTTTTAACTTACTTTGTACTAATATTAATTTATTTAACCTAGGGTTTGGCAATACTCTTCATATTAATATTCTCAGTGGTTCCTATTTAAGATTCATTATTCCTTTTGCGGGTCTCACAAAGCATTTGAGAGAGGACTTGTCTTAAATTGCAGAATTCAGAAACCACATATGTAGGCTTTACAGCTGAATTTGGCTTTACAATATTTTAACTAATGTAATGGGTTTGATTTTGATGATACTCTCTGAAAAATTGAATGTTTATGGCCTTTAAAAAAAATTAGGACTGAAATAAGTTTTCTTTTATGATCCCTGTTTTCAGACCTTTTCTGCATGCCAGATACTTCACAAAGAAACCATTCTTTCAAATTGTGCTACAGCAGGTAGTTTTTCTGGAAAGCTTGGGTACAAGCCATCATCACTAACAGAAGTAAAACTGGCTTTGCTGCTCACTGAGACAACGAAAAATAAAAGATCATTCTCCTTTTTTTTTTCTGTAGTGATTTGCTCACCAAATACAGTATGTTTGATTTTTATTATCACTCCTTAAGGATGAGGGATAACAGGAAACAAGAGGTAGCCCCTCCCCTCCATAAATCTTGGAAAAAACCCCACTTTTGTATTCTTTCCAATCTGGTGTATTTCCTCCATATGATGTAACAGGCAAATCCATTCTACATTTTCACCTTGGAGAGGGGGCAGCAGAGAACTGTCTCAAAGGAGAAGCAGTCAGGAGCAGTGCTGCAGAGGCCGGATGCTCTAAATTGATCTTGACTCACAGCAGGATGGGGTCTGGTGTGCTGACTCATTGGCCTTGTGAATCTTTTGTCTGTGTTTGGTGTGAGAGTGATGGAGGATCTCCAGCAACACTCGGCAGCAGTGTTCGAAACACATCCTGTGTAGTCAAATTCTACCACTTCTGTTCCCGTAGCTGGACAGCAGAGCTACAATCACATCTGGGAGGAGCTCCACCAGATACTTAGAAGGGTAGAAATTATGGGTAATGGACAATTAACACATCTAGCAGGCATTTGTCAGCTTTGATAGAGGGCTTCTGTAACAGATTTCTGTTTGGACACCAGCATTTCCCTCTTTCAAAATTCAGTCTCCTGCTACTGCTGCTAAGCAGGAGCTGCCCAGCTGCAGTGTATGGTGGTGTGCCAAAGTGTCCTCTGCTCCCTGGGCTCACCAGCTCTAATACAGCAGCGTGACACTGCAGCTCTGTAAAAATAACATGGGGACGTGCCTGTAGCAGGGCTGAGGTGTAGATACGGCCACAAGAAGTGTGCCCTGGTATTTACTGAAGGGTAATGGTCTTAGGGAATGGGTTAGCATGTGTGTATGGGGGGGAGGGGAGGAAGGATGGGGACATGACCTGGTTGCTGGAAGCCGTCCAGTAGCTGAGCACCTGGGGACCTGAGAACAAATGCCTACTTTGTGCAGGGGCAGGTGTGATAGCAAGTTCCTCCTCTAAAGGAGGAAGTGGCATCTGTGGACATTGCCTCACAGAGGCTCAGAAGCTGCAAGAAATCTCCACATTTTCTAGAGCGGGGCGGGGAAAAGCCCAAATGGCCTCACTGTGGGGGTAGTGAATGAAAAGTAGGACCTACTTCTCTGGTATCTGGGGAAGTTACAGTATCTGTGTGGCAAGCTCTATGACTAATCCTTTGAATGTGAAGCTATCCCTTTGATGCACATGGACTTTGATTCCCTGTTTCTTTATTGTTCTTTGGACTGAGAAGCCCTTCACAGCTGCTGCATTTTGCACAGCAGGGTTGCATCCCAGAAGTTTTTGTATCTACAGCGATTTGGCTCCCTCTACCCATGCCTGCACCAGTGAGCCCTGGTGGCAAGATAAGAAAAAACTGGAAAATCTCCTCACTTTACTGCTGTTTTTTGAAGAGGAAAGGTCTCAACTACTGGAGCTGAGGCAGCTCTGTTGTTAATGAGAAGGTCTTGTGCCCATGTGCTTTGCCAGGATCAAACATGGCAATAATAGAGGAGCAGGGGGAAGGGAACAGAGAAAGAGAAGAGAGCATTTAGTCTCACACATTCCCTCTTTCCTGCTGATTAATCTGGCCCGAGCTTGATACCAACTCTGTGTTAAAAAATAGAACCATATTTTTCTGTCAAGAAGATTTCCCACATGCAGAAAAATACTGAAGGTCTTCCTAACTCAGACAGACTCAGACCAGGAAACATTTGATAACTTAATGAAAACTTCAGGAAAAAACTCCAAACATCGGCTTGACTCATGCAAGCAACAGGTTTGCACTGTACATCTTTTGCCAAGTACACTAAATCCACAACTGGATTGGGAAAGAGTACCTGTTTGAAGGCAATGCAAGGGATGTGACTGATTTAAATTTTAAAACAGTCTAGTCATCAAGGTTATTGAAAAACTAGAATTAGATCCTCCACAAAACAAAAAAAAGGTGCTGTCCAGGTCTCTCTCTTTTAAAATAAATTTCAGCTTCTAGCCAAAAATGTGCCATCACTTTTTTTCCTAATGTCACTCACATTTTTCAGACAGCATTTTCTGTTGTTTTGGAGTGGAAATTTTAAATGGAAATGCTTCATCCCATGCTTAGTCCATATACTTAGCATGATATTTAAAAGGGATGTACATTTAATGCTATTGATTCAGGAAAACATATTTTAAAACTATTTGACTTCATTATATT
Source organism: Nicator chloris (assembly GCA_013400495.1). Taxonomy (NCBI): domain Eukaryota; kingdom Metazoa; phylum Chordata; class Aves; order Passeriformes; family Pycnonotidae; genus Nicator; species Nicator chloris. Next base: position 75,873 of record WAAE01001000.1, read on the forward strand.
TTAAATAATAGAGATGGAAGGAGGTAGAGTTCCTCAAATTCAAGAAATTATACCTTTAGAGTCAATGAGAACAGGATGAGTGAGGATGGTCATGCTAAGACAGAAGAATTCGTTCACAGATAATCTGACATTGCAAGGATTATGTAAAGAATTCATTGCTTGACAGTTTGTCATCAAGAGTTGCTTGGCTTGAAGGAATTCTTGGAGACAATACACTCATGTCAACTGGCAAATTTACAGAACTGCCAATGCAGTCCTAAGTTTATCTGTGCCACTTCTATTAGAAGCTTCGTTAGAATGTCTCATGTTGAGCAGGATAAATTTGACAAGCACCAATTTGTAAAGATACATTAACAGGATTTTCTGTAATCAGAAAAACCAAGGCCAAGATTAATGCTATAGAACCTTTAGCACACTGAAAAGAATTCCAATTTATGCCATCCAAATAAATTTGATTACAGAAGATACAAGAATTTTTCTTATCTACTTGATTGTCTGAGACAATGAAATGGATAATGCCAAGTAAATCACTGTCCATAATGATCCACAATTAATAAATACTGAGTGACTCACAGTGATCTTCCCATTTACACTGATACTAATGCCAGTTTAATTCCAACTGATACTGGTGAAGTAACTCCTGTTGTTTGGGAGAAGGCCTTGAAATTGATGCCAAGGTAGGTGTTTTCTTGCTTGCTGTTCTTCTGAAATTCTTTTACTACAGTGTTGAGTGTGCCCAAAATAAGTGAGAAAAAAACCCCAAACAAAGTATTTAATTTCATTTTACAGAATGTTGGATAGGGCATTTAATATATGCTTGTTTTGGGGCTGTTGTGTGTATGTCACAATAAAACTTTCCTACAGCCTAGTCTGATGTTACTTCTTTGTTCCACACTATGATTTTACCCCATGCTGCTCCTATGACCTGCAGGAGCCCAGAAATTCATTTTGCTTTTATGTCTGGAGGAAAGAGGATGAACTGGGAGGTCAGACATGTCACTAGCCATAGCTGTGCTGAGGTTTTAGCGAAACAGATGTTCTGAATTTCTTTGGAAAATTTCCTTGTTCTGTCCCTTGCCACAGTCTTGTCTTTGAAACAGGGACAGTGCTTTCATACAGCCCAAGGACAAACCACTAAGGACTGAAAAGGAATCAAATATTGTAGAGTTATATGCTGGGATGATTCCACTGCCGGCTGGATAATGAATGTCATCCAGTATGGAACTTCCTTCCTTTTTCTTTTTATTATGATAAAGTCTATGCATAAAACTGTTTATGTATGTATATACTTAATAAAGTCCAAAAGAAGGAAAAACAATGATATCAACATATTAACAGAAGCAGTAGAGCCATCCTTTTCCATTATTCCATACTGCAGGTTCCCATGACTTTCTGCCCTGTAGGTAGCTCCAGTCTTCTTTTAGACAACATACATAGCCAAACTGTTTGCTTTGGAGAGGTTCTGAAATCTCCTTGGATAGTAAAAAATGTAACAACATTTTTCCTGTCTGGAAAAAGGTATAGATATATAGGCAGCTTGCAGCTGCTCAGGCTAGAAAGTGGCACAGCCACTGCCCACAGGGAGCAAGTGGTGAGAAGAGCCTACTTGTCTCTTCTTAACACCAAAACCCTGAGGAGTCTGTGAGCTAACGGTAAAAAAATCGACATAAAATCTGCAGAGATCAGAGTTATTTTTTTAAGAGGGGAGCTGTCATCCAACTGAAAATGCAGCTGTTCGCTTGTTCCAGCCAACGTGCCTGAGGATCCTTAAGTATTTCAGGTCCATGGGGAGAAGCCTGACCATCAGTGCCACTTAAAGGCTGGTTGCCTAATCCCAGCACAGAAGCTGCTGCCAAAGGAGGCACTGGAATTTCTGGTGGCCCGAGTTCTCAGCCACATGTTCAGTACACACCAAGGTGAGGTACTGCCCGAGTCCTCCAAAGCATGTTCTTCACCAGGAGTATCCTATCCAGTGCTTGGGATCTCTCCATGCCAGCTGTGCTCTGATCAATTGCTGAATGATCTGAGGGATTCAGGGTGACTGACTCCTCAGAACCCTATGTCTTGCCCTTACCAACTAAAACTTGTATTTACCAGCGGTCTGTAACAAACCTGAGAAACTTCAGGCATGTAGAAGTACAACAGCAATTATGACTAGCAGATAAACCTTCACTTAGGTGCTGCTGGTTGTGCTTAAACTACAAGCTTTGTAAATGTGGGACTATCATACAGCATAGATGTTCCTGAAAAATCTTAGGCATTCTGACAAATTTTATAGAAATGCTTGTTTAAGTAACTCCTAATGACTTCTAAAATGTATTACTAGATTTAGGTAGACCTTAGGACTTTTTTAATCTTGGATGAGGGCATGTGGCTGAAGTGAGATAACTTGTACATTTACTTCACAGATTTGAAAAAATAACTACAAATGTAATTCCTGTGGCTTATCAAACTTTGAGTCTCCAACTTTTTTGATGGAATACCCTGAACTTAATCGGTATCTCACGCTGATATTAGTGGTTTGATGTGAGATATATAGTATTTTGCCTTTTGAGATGTAGAATTTCTGCTACTTAACACTCATCCCAAAGTTCTCATGTAGAAAACCTGAAAAAGCATGATAGCATTCTACAAGGAGTTTTTGTCAGTATTTTGAACTCGTATTTATTTCTTATTTACTGGCAACTTGTTTGTGTGTTTTTCTCCATGGAAACATATAGAAATAAGCACAAATGCAGAAGAACCGTGGCTATAACCAAAAAGGAAGTAGGCTTCCAGCCTCCATTTTTTGATTGTGTAGGACTTCAAACATTCCATCCAGCCCCCAGAAAAACAAAACAAAATAAACCAACCCCCTGCCAAAAACAAACAAACAAAACCAAACACCAAAAAATCAAACCAACCAACCAAAAAACCAACCTTCATCCAGAAACATGAAAAATCCCAAATTTCTTTGAAAATAAACAAAATGTGGGGGACAGACATGGACTTGATGATATTTTAAAGCTATCTTTAGTTTTATTTCTACTATGGTCACGTTTATCCTTTAAAAATAGAATCAGGAAAATTCCTAAATGAAAGCCACTTGGAACTAGAAAATTGTATTTTTCCACTAAAGAAATGTTGAATAGAGTGCTTCAGCATCTTCAAATTTTCAAGTCAGAAAAAGTAATTTGAAAACTTTCGCGTTCCAATGGGAGGTGTTATCTTTCTAGGGAGCAGGTGCTGGGACAAAATCTCTGAAATTCTAGATAATATACTTAGTTTTCATTCCTCTTTTTTCCAGTGGCAGAAGAAATAATGCAAAGATCAGTTCTGACCTTCTGTGTACGCAATCTCTGATCTGGAGATTAGATGTGAAATACTTCAGAGAGCCCTCGCAATGAGAGAGACATTATTGCACAGGGGCCTGTCTTTCCCCTGCACTAATACATGGATATGGATGTATACTCTTGAACTTCAACTAAAGCCTTAATAAATATTTACTAATCTGATTACAGTTTATTTAGCAGTGAATTTAGAAGCAGAAGCAACAGTACTTCCGTAACAACAGTCGCTAATGTGTTTTGTTTGTTTTGGGTTTTTTAAATATACTGCACAGACTGTCTTTCAAGAACTGGAACAACAGGAAAGCCAATTTACTGGCAAGCTGCTTGAGACCTACCTGACATGTAGGTAGCACGTGCTATAAACACAAAATGTATGGCATTGTTCCTTAAATACATTATCATTTCAGTGCTCTGAATTGGAGGGGTACCTGTGTTATGAATGTTGTAAGCTGTGAGCCAATGTGACAGCCCAGCACACAATCTATCTGAAACTGAGATTGAGTCAGTGTTGTACCCTCCCTAGCAGACTGCTTGGGATGATCAGAGGTGTGAGTTACACTGACAGAAGGCCCTGCAAACCAATTAATTACTTTAAGTTAAAACCATTTTCTGTTCCACTTTGAGATTCAGCTTGGAAGAAAGTAGATAAGATATATGTTGGTGCATAAGTGTTGCTTTATAACCCACAAAGGATTCATTAAGGCCCAGTAAGCCCGAGCAGAACGAGAGGAGAAAACCCAAAACCTGCAGGAAAAAAGCATCACACAATATCCAGTTACTTGATTTGCTGCTAAGATATGTGACTGGGTATTAATGTTTTTTATAGGCATAAGTAGTATTTAGAAGGTTTGGGTAGTCTCTTTAAAATATGACTCCCAAAACAAGCACAACAGGG